>OMNM01009440.1:4840-20807 GCA_900302745.1 Parablennius parvicornis | reverse complement strand
TTTTTTTCCCTTTTTTTTTTTTTTTTTTTTTTTTTTTTTTTTTTACTTTTGTCCATTTCAGACTCTCACATTGCTGGCGATAACCTCCGTGTCCTCATTTCACTCCAGAACTTCTTCCTGCTGTCCTCCTCCATGGACAAAACGGTTCGATTATGGCACATATCCAGGAGAGAGTGTCTGTGCTGCTTTCAGCACATTGATTTTGTCACCGCCATCGCTTTCCACCCCAGAGTAAGTAGAGTCACCTTGCATTATTCTTTTTAGCACCGGTCACGCAGCCGTTAATTCTTGGCTCTCGGTCTGTATTTATAGTGACTCTTTCTTCTTGTTTCACAGGACGACAGATACTTTTTAAGTGGCTCGCTGGACGGGAAGCTACGACTCTGGAACATTCCAGATAAAAAGGTGGCCTTGTGGAACGAGGTCGACGGACAAACTCGTCTCATCACTGCCGCTAACTTCTGCCAGAACGGGAAATATGCCGTCATCGGCACCTACGACGGCCGCTGCATCTTCTACGACACTGAGGTATGAGGTCGCACTGCTTTCTGCTCATTATCTTTGTCATTAAAATGATGGAATTCATCTCTTTGTCATTGTTTCCACGTCAGCGTCTAAAATACCACACTCAAATCCATGTGCGGTCTACCAGAGGCAGGAACAAAGTTGGTCGTAAAATTACCGGCATAGAGCCTCTCCCTGGAGAGAACAAGGTGAAGTCTGGCTTCAAAAAGTAAACGCCGGCGTATGTTTGGTGCCCCTGTAATGAGGCGGCGGTATGTCAGTCAGACCGGTTAAACATTGAACCTGTCCCTGCAGATTTTGGTGACCTCAAACGATTCCCGAATTCGCCTTTACGACCTGAGGGACTTGTCTCTGTCAATGAAGTACAAGGGCTACGTCAACAGCAGCAGCCAGATAAAGGCCAGCTTCAGGTGAGGGCAGACATTCATGCCAGTTTTCTCTTTCAATATTTCACCTTTTTTTTTCTTTGTCTTGTTCGTACAACCTGAAAAAATAAATCACTTTTGAAATTTTTTTTTTGTAGCCATGACTACTCCTTCATAGTCAGTGGATCAGAGGATAGATACGTGTACATCTGGAGCACTTACCATGACCTGAGCAAGTTCACATCTGTGCGGCGGGATCGCAATGACTTCTGGGAAGGGATTAAAGGTATTTTCAATGAAATCACATCATTGTTTTGCTGCATTACGCTTGTCTCAGAACTCCGTACTCCAAACTGGTAGAGGCTTCAATTCCAGTAGAAAAAAAATCCCAGGGCAGACACAGTGTGTAATTTTAAGAATGTGAAGCGTCATGTGAAGTAGAATTCCTTCTTGTGGGTTTTTACTCTATTGAGGTAAGAAACTACAGCGACTTTGAAATGTGTGGCATGTGGAGATTTATGCTCCTGCCGGGGCTCCCTCGGACAAACTGAAACACTCTTTTCTTTGTGCCAGTATTTAATCCCGTGTTGTCTTTCCAGCACACAACGCCGTGGTCACCTCAGCCGTTTTTGCACCCCACCCAAACCTTATCGTTCCGCAAGAAACGGGAGCGGAGAAACCAGAAGCAGAGTGCAAGAGCCTGGACTCCACAGATTCTGAAACTATACCCTCAGGTAAGTCCGTCTGCCTGGACTCATTCATAAAAACACGTCCTCGTGTCACTGACAAACATCTGAACCGTCGCTGTGTGCAGGAGCCCTGAAGACGGATCACACAGAGGTTCTTCTCTCTGCCGACTTCACTGGAGCCATCAAAGTCTTCATCAATGTAAAAAAGTACTGAGCACTTGAGAGACTTCTCGACCCTCCACAGACTGACAGAAACGAGTCCCGAGGATCCAGGACATGTCAGAAGCCTTTTAAGGTCACATGAACTACCTAATGGTTTTGGGGTTGTTTTTTTTTTTTGTGCTGTCAAGGACCCTGAAATAATTAGCTGAGGTAAACAAACGGTGGAAGCCATGGACTGTACAGAGAATGACAGGTAGAGATGCACATTTCTATTTTTTAAAACTTTCATACCAAGCTACTGTGACTGGTTTGGATGGACGCGACAAGCAAGACTCATAAATATTCTTGTGTGCAGCAGATAGAAATCCGCTTGTTTCTATTCACTACTTGACGGTTAAAACCAAGCGTAGCTAAAACGGCTGTTCTTCACTGTGTGGATATCCCACTTCCAGACTTTGTCCAATGTCCGTCAGATTTTAGTGTGTCTGCGTACAGACGTGCAAGCATTTTTTTGTTGTTGTTTTTTCTGGAATTCAAGGCGGAGCTATTTGTGCCAACAGGAACCAGATTTAAAGGTAGTCAAGCTTTCCTCTAGAATAATAAACGTTTTTGCAGATATTAAATCTACTGTTCAGGAAATGTGTATATACAGTTACTAATTAGTAACTGTAACTAACGCAGGGTATCTTAAATCTTTTCCCTCTCAGAAACAGTTCTGGCTCTTAAAATACTTTTGATACACGTCTTTGTTCAATGAAAGCACATTCATTATAATACTGTACATTTTCTGTGTTAACATTGCGTACTTACTGCTTTTGTAAACAAATTGATGCTCTATTACTTTCCTCAATAAACAAACAAAAAACAAATCCACACAAACTGGAAGCGCTTGATGTTGAAAACCCCATTTTTAGGACGCTGCTCACAAAACATGCAAGTTCATCACATCTGTGATTTATTTAGTGTCAGGAGAACTTTGCAGCAACAATTTCGGTAATCATCTCCCAAAAGACAAAAAACAAAACAAAACAAAAATATATATAACTAGTTACAGTGTTCGAACGTCTTCATACAAAAGAGTGGTGGATGTTGCGTTGGATAATGGAGGTTGGAACCGGGAGGACTGACATGTTAATCTGTTCAGAAGCTCTGCGGAGGTGCTTTGTGTCGTTGGTGGTCACCGGCCGGCACAGCGCGCGGAAAGAATGAAGATGGTTGAGGTCCAGAGGCGGGAGTCAGTGTTTGCTCTTCTTCGCCTTCCTGTGGGAGCGATGCGGCGACCGGGACCTGGATTTCTTCTGGACTGGAGATGGCGATCTGGAGCGTTTGGACCATTTGGGAGACCTCGACCTGTGAAAGAGAGAGAGAACGTGTTGACTGAAATAATATATCAGGACACACACACACGGTTACGTCGTTGTGATGGCACTTGCTTTAAAGGAGAGATGCTTCTTGATTTTCGAGCCTGATCTCCGCGGTCGCCACTACGTTTTCGCTCTCCTTCATTTCTTCTGCTCTTTTCTTTGTTTTTCTTTTCGTCCTTCGGCCGGTCTTTGGATTTTGATACTGACCGCTTCGTCTTTTCTTCATCTTTTTGAAACTCCTGCGGCAGACGGGGTGAAACATGGGAGTCAGATGTGGGCACAGGAAATTTTTCTAAGTGGCCTACACCTAAATTGCTGCTTAATAAATCAGTGAGATGTATCTAACACACCAACCTAACACATTTTGACCTGAAACAAGGCGCAGCTGTTCAGATGCATGAATATGGGTAAGGTCAAATAATATTGGCACAGTAAAAGAATCAATCCAGCATTTTTTCTCTCAATAAATCAAGTTCAACTGGTTTCTCACACAAGTACTGATTTGTAAACATTTTTTTCACACTACAGACGCCAGCTGACTCGTGATAATTTCATATGGCTTTACTGTACTACTAACAACTTTTACAACTAAGAAATGGCCTCCGTCTACATTCAGTCGTTGCAATTTGGCTTTAGAACTAGTGAAAGCACTAATCTCCGATACAGATACTCTGAATGAATATTGTTGATGAAATTATAACAATTACAAAGACAAACTAAAGAAGTAGTTTCTTATTCTTTATCTCCAAACAGATGTTAGGGACGTATATCTCATAACTTGGAAGGTTAAACATGTCTACCTAAAAATAAATACAATATGAGAATATTGATATTTTGGTATAGCTTGGTACATCACCATTGGGAGACCCATCGTAATAGAAATAAATGAAAACAAGGTGTGTGTAGAACATCGGTGTCGTAATTGTGTGCAATGAACAAGCCGTTTCTGCCCCCCAACCTTCTGAAGCAGCTTGTTTCTGTAGTGCTCCACTTGTTGCTGAATGCTCATCCCAGACTTCCTCTGCCTTTTCCCAGACTCCAGCTCATCCTGGATCTTCATCACCCTCACCTGAGGCACAGACATTGAATTGGGGCTGCACGTTTATTACATGTAACGTCATGGAGATAAATATATAGTCCGGTATGATCTAAGGAGATCAGGAGACACTCATAACGGCTGTCCTGTCAAATGAAGAAGCACTTGCCTCCAGCTCTCTCAGCTTTTTTCTTTTGCTCTCAGACATTTGGAAACTTCTGAGAGAGTTCTGGAAAACCGCGCTGTCGTAGTTTGATGAACTGCAAGACTCAGCACTGCTGTCGCTCTCCGAGCCCTCGTCCCCATCCTGCGAGTTGCTACTGAACGAACGAGAGGCAAGACGAGTTCGCACGTCGATTCAGCAGCTTTCTCTCTTATTGCAGACGCAATACCTCAAAGCTCATTTGGTAGACCTTACCTGACGTTCACCTCGTCCTCGCTGTCTGGCGCGGCGACATTGTCCCACTTAGAATCAGTTTTGGCTGATAGAGAGAGAGCAAAGCGGTGAGAAATGAGGAAAAAAAAAAAAGCAAGCAGGTCGACAACAAGTGCATGCAAACATGTTACCTAGAGGAAACGTCCCGCCGTCTCCCGTCTTTTCCCACTTGGACAAAGGCACTCCGGAGAGAGCAGCTCTGCTCTCGTCTACCGAGAAAAGAAAAGCTGGTCAGCGCGAGGACACAGGACAGATCAAGCAGACGACGCGAGTCACAGCATGAGCTCAGTTTCGCTCACCATTCATTGATGATTACAATTCCCTGCAGGTAGATTTAGTATTTGCATGCAACATTGAAACAGAACCGCACAGTCAGCAGACCAGGCAGCGGATCAGTGGAAGATTAACAACACTACAGGAAGCTGTGAATTCCAGGCTGAAAAGACGTGTTTATATGTGAGCGGCTCACATGGCATTCCATCAATATCGTCGGAGGCGGCTCCCAAAGGAACGCCATCGATGTCATCGACGGGGGCTCCATCCAGGGGGTCCCAGCCTAGAGGACAGCCGTCAAGGTCGTCGGCTGTGCCAACGTCTAAAGGTAAACCGTCGAGAGGCATGCTGTCCAACGGAGCGCCGTCGAGATCGCAGGATACTTCCTACAGAGGTACAAGACACGTGATCATTTATTAGAAATCCACATATACGCACGTCTGTACTCCGCCGTCCACCAGCTCTCATATACTGCCGTTACCTGCGTGGTCTCCGTTAACTCCTCTCCGGCTTTAGCGAAGCCCAGAAAGATATTCTGGAGGTGAATTAGATAAGGCTCAGGGTAAATAGCCCAGTCCTCCCACGCTCTAAAACAGATCATTACCTTTTGCTGTAGAGACAAAGGTTGAAAAACATTTTAATGTTGCGTTTTTTTTTTTTTTTTTCTTTCGCTGAGTGTCCTAATGGGAGGGGAGGGAACAGCACGGTTACCTTAAACTGCTCAGCCTGCAGCCGAGCTTGGATGTTTTTGTGCGCTGCATTAAGGTCTCCAAATATTTGCGTGAGCTTGGCCTCAAAACTGAAAAAGAAAAAAAGAGAGAGACACTTAAAAACAGTCAGGAAGGAGAAGAATTAAAGAGTCAGGAAATCTCCTGGAATTCAAGAAACACAATGTTTTTAAAAAAAAGTATGAAAATTAGATTTGAACATAAATGATGTGAGATATTTGATGTGAACAAACATGAAAATGGTGGTTTTGTATTTGCATATTGTAAATTCTGTACTTAAATTGCACTAAAACAACAGTAAAACTGCAAATATTGAGAAAGTTGGACATTAATAAAATAAAAGACTAATGTAAAGTATTTTTGAAATAAATAAATAAGACAAGCTGGAGGAAAGTCTCTTACTATTTACGATAATATGATGCTCCGGCTACTTTGGCACAGGAGTTGTGCAGGATGTCCGACACGAGATACAATCGAGCAATCTGTCGGGACGAAGCGCAGAAGATGTAAACATTGTGTACATACATGTTTTTAACTTCACAAATGTTCTGTTATTTTATAAAAACAGGCGAAACATACCTTCTTTTGAAGAGGTGTCTGAAGTAGTGAGAAGGAGTCTGTGATGTGGCCCACTACTTCCTCCGCGGCGTCGGCGCGGTCCAGACAGAACAACATGGCATTGGCGATTTCTTCTCTGCCCGGCGTGAGATCGTTCAGCAGCGTCTCCAGCCTCTGTTTGTGCCTGGATGGAGTTAACGTGAGAATAACACTCACAAAGTGTCATCCGGTGCATGTGGTTGTCACTTCTCGCTGACAAGACTTACTCGGTTCTGAGCTGCCCTTTCTTCACCTCCTCCTCCACGGAGACGCCGTCCTCCCCGTCGGCTTCATCTTCCATTCTCTCCGAGTAACTGTTCAGGATGGGGGGCCTCCATACCGAGCCCCCTCGGAACATACGGAAATCTGTGGTCCTCCACTCTGTCGGAGACTCTCCCTGGAAGAGAGGCGGTCGGATCAGACACTCCGAGGTTCACGTTCACGACGGTGTACAGAGAATATTAAAGTCTGCATGATGATAAAACTGAGACAAACCTGGAGGATTGAGAAGAGCTTCCAGCGATAGTACACGTGATTCTGGCTTTTATTTTCAAAAAGGAACCTAGGATCATAAAAAAACAAAAACAAACTAACTAAATCTAGATTCACTATACAGGGTCACACAGGAGAAACACCTGGCCACCGGCAGCTTACCTACCTGTAATCTGGATTGTTTTTCTCTTTGTTCATTATAATGGCTTCGAACACGGGACCTTCACGCACCACAAACTCGATCATCCGGTGAATAAGGAACAACAGGTTCCTGTGGAGCACGAAGGCTGCGTCAGAAAAAACTTCTCCGCTCACGCACAGCCTCGGTCCAACCAACAAGAGAGTCGCAACAACATGTCAGTCATAGAAAAGAGTGTGTGTACCTTTCTGTTGGGATGACCACTTTGACCACGGCTTCGGACAGAGTCTGTGAAATCAAGTCAAACAAAGTGAAACACTGCAGGATGCAGCGAGAATAACGACAGCATCACAAGAGCCAGAACGCTTAATGCACGCTGAACTAATGTAAAGAAGCTGAAACGCTTGTTACAAACTCTTAAGGCCAAAGTCATCGGCTAAATAAATGGATAAGTGGTTATTATAATATGACTATCATTGTTGCCATGACTGGTAAGAAATGACACATTTGGTTGAATTCAATTTACATACACTGGTTCTGCTCTTTTGAGTGGAATCCAGAAGTGAAGGAGAAAACATTTCAATCTAATCCTGCTGCGCTCAAAACACTAACCTCTTGAAACAAACTGAGCAACAAACTAACCTTCAAATGTTTCAAAATGTAGTAAGCCCAGTGTGTGTCACACCATACACACCACAAGTACAAACCAACAAATTTGCATTTGTGTCTTTTAATCCAAAAGTTGATCCAAAGCATACTGATTGAAAATGATTTTATATTTTCGTTCCTATATATGAATCTGAAAGTTATTCTTACACTGCTCTCACACATTTGCGTCTTCGTCCCAAAGCAGTTCAGACCCACAGCTCGGAGATGAGAAGTTACCTTGTCAAACTCGGTTTTGGACAGCCCCAGCGGCTTGGTGAAGTCGTTGCGGAAGCGATCTCTGGGCTGAGCGTTGAACGGCAGACCGGACGGTGGCGGTGGTGTGGTTCTCAACCCCACCGGGGTGTACAGGGGCTGGGGGGGAATACGAGCTGGTTTGCCCCAGCCCAGCTTCATTTCAAACCCCATGATAACTTTACCTGTGCAGAAGAATATCGCACATTGGGGGGATAAGCAAGAACTAATTTCTAGACTCACTTCACACCAATTTGTACAGTTACACAATCTACACTAATAACCAACAGAGGTTCGTATTCAAGGTTTAGCCCCAACTCTTCAAAACTCACAAGAAGATGAGGCTGCCTCAGCAATATGACAAAAACTTCATCAATAACGATGATCAAAATGTACCATCCAGTGCAGCCAGAGCTCTCTCTGCATCTTTCCGTGTCATGAAGGCCACAAAGGCTCTGTTGGAGGTCCTGCAGCGCTCCTCATCCGTCCGGGGCCACATGATCTTCACACTGGCCAAAGGTCCATACCGACAAAACTCCTTACAGAGCATCTCCTCGTTCATCTGAAAAACAACAGGGGGAAAAACACATTGGAGGAGTGTTCATCTGGCTGCTGTGCTGAGCTAGTCCAAGAGAAAGCGCTTCCTTTACCTTGGGGCTGATGCAGCTGATGTAGAGGTTTGTGGAGGTTGGCACTGTTGGGTCATCATAAAATACTGTGGAGTGAAAAAACAGCGTTGGTTTGGATTCCAGGCTTCACTGAATGTTCAAGAAACAAAGAGCGTCATCGAAGCTGGAGACTTACGTGATCGTCCCGATAAGGATAAATCCAGATCACCTCCTCCTGATCCACCACTGGGGTCATTTCTCTTCCGTTTGTGTCTTTCCTCACGCTCTTCTTGGATTCTGAATTTCCCCCCCACATATGAAAACAGGCTTTAAAAATGGCAAGAAGATATCCATATATTACATTAAAGGCACTATGCAATTACAGCTTGCTCCAGATGAGCATTCATGACATTATCTCGAGAGGGGTTAACCCGGTGCGCAATAATTCCAAGATAATTTGGACCTCTGCAATAATTTAAGCGCTTGTAATCAGCCTGTTGGAAAGGTATTCTCATTATATGAGGTCCTCTGTTCCCTTGTGACTTGGTTTCATCAGATCGTGCTCTGATTGGCAGCATGGTTAGCTGGACCCGCCCATTCAAAATGCTCGGGACACACAGTTAGGACAGATGGGGGACACATTAGTGCATTTCTCATATCCCTCCAGGGGGTCAATCATCCAACATAAATCTCATTTGTCCTTCAGTAAAGCGACTGAATTTCAACCAAGCCAAATTATAGGTGCCAATTAAATATTCTGAAAATAAAAAGTACAGCATGGAGTTGCTGGTGGATATTAGAAATGAATGAATGAATGGTCCTTTTATCAAGTTTTCAAGTTTAAAACCGGTACACGGAATGTTATATTTTTATACAGAACTGTTTCATTAAAGTACAACATGCACAAGCTTGTGTATGTTTTTAAATTTTCTGAATTTTTTTGCACTTTATGAAGTATCGAAACAGTCTACAAGACATTTAGGAATGCAGCATGCACATGCATGTCAATTTAAGCTCTGCATCAATATATAAGATGATTTTAATCTGAAACCAAGCATATTCACTTGTGGAAACTAGCTGTATGAGTAAATGTTAGCAAACAAGAATAGCTCTGCAGCAAGTCGTGAAAGTAGTTCTCAGGAGACTCCTGCAGTATCACAACACATAAAGGTCACAACAACAACTGCTCCAGTAGTGTGCAAGACAACAATGCTATTCATGTGTATTGGAGTATAAGTGAAGCAGGGGATTCAGCGGAGATCACAATATAGAGTCAAAGTGTAGTAAACAGCTGGAATTAGTCCACAGAAGCCTTCAGCTTCATACTTGGCACGCTTCCAAAGAGACTCACAGCTTCAGTTCCTCCTTGAAGAGTTCGAGGTTACTCTTCTTCTTTTCGTCAGCTTTTCTTTTGAACGTCTGGAAACAGAAAGGCCTTGGTTAGTGTGGTTACTATGACAACCGGCTGTCTATTCACGATGAAAGATACATCTAACCAGCAATACATTACTTAGATTATACATTAAAAGGACTCTCTGAGCCTCATTTTTTTGTCCATTATTCCTCTTTTAGCTATATGGGATTTGTCTCGATTTTGAGTATGTTCAATTATGCACGTGACAGATAAATCTTGTGGAATCTGAAAATATTCACAAGACTGCATAATTGTCAGTGATCAGAGTCCAGACTCACAGCCTTTTTGCTCTCTGCAGACGACACCGGCGAGGCATGCTGGGGCACCAACTTTGTCGAAGGTCGGTACAGTTTACTCTTCTTGAGCTCTGCTTCCTTCTCCTCTACAAAAAGAACAGAAAAAAACTTTATTCACTGCATATCTTATTAAATTGATGAAAATACAAAATTGCAACCAGTATGTTTTTCTCTGTGCATCTAAACTGCTGCATGAAGGATCAGATGGACAGATCGTCTGTAGTTCCAAGAACTCAAGTCGTGCCTTGCTGTGTTTGCAGTTAGGAAATAAATACAACTGATGTTTACTTGTATAACAGTAAGATGAAGAACGTTTGACAATTGGGAGAGTCTGGTTTTATTTAAATCAGTACAATAATGGACTGCTGACTCTGAGTGTTAAGACTCAATGAATTTCAATAGGCTGTGGAAAAGATTCAGGCCTGAAAAATGATAATGTTAAATATTTCACTGCTGTGTCAGCCTGAGCTTCTTATGAGTTTAATGAGATGAAAGAAGATGAGGAAACAGTTGGCGATTAACGCCTCAATATCGAATCAATTGCTCCTTGGATGAAGACATGCTCACCTTCAGTTGCATTCACAATGCCTCCACGGACAAAAGTTTTCACTTTACTTTTTTCACTGGCCTCAAATGATGCCAGGAATTCCTCAAAAACCTCAGCAGCTTTCTCTTCTTCCTTCAATGTGGAACACAAACAGTTCACATTTGATTTCTTCATGTCATCTTGCGTGATTTCTTGCTCATTCATTTAAAAAATCTATTAATATAAAAATATTGTTTACTGCTTTGTGCAGTAAACAACACAGTTTCATAAATCCACAAACACTTGAGGATCACATCCAAACCTGCACACCTTTTTCTTCAGCTCTTCTTGCTCTTTCTTGGTGAGCGTTTTGACTGGAAGAGCTGCTTTGCCTTTTCTTTCTGCCATGCTCAAACTGCAAACATACACACAACATTAGTTTAGTGGATTCATACTTCAGAAGCTGATGTTTCATTTGAAGATCAACACTTTTCTTCATGGAAGTGACAGCTTGAGAGGTGCACATGAATGAACAGCTGTGCCCTCTTAACCTGTAGTGTTTCCCCTTGACTCACTTATGGTCATATAGCAGACGCAGGCAATGGGGGAAACCCCAAGGAAAAGTCTAAAACAGAAGCTTAGCATATCTGAAGAGCAATTTAAAGCTTTAAAGCGCATTATTCTGTGCAAAGGGGAGGGACCATTAAAACTCACGTTAGCTAGTAACCACCCAGAATGTAAACACTGCTGCATAATATATATACTTTAACGTCTAATATACGGCGTATGCTGTGCAGACAAATTGATCTGAGCCATATCCTGCAGAAACTGTGTTTAAAGCAATTGTGTTGAAGCCATATCTTCAATTTGCTAAGGCTAGCTAACGTTAACATGTAGCTTAGCCGCTGGACTCTGGCACGAGCTAACCCAGCGTTAGTTAATTTTACATCGCTACTGCTGCATACAGCCGATATATCTCTATCTACAATTGCCCCTGCAGTGCTGATCCTCGTACATCTCCACACGTCCAGCTATGATCGTTTTTTCATCGTGTGCAACCGCGGTGCGGCTGCAGTAGCCTAGCTAACAGCAACACGTCCCGTAAAGCCACAAAGCCACTGTCTGACCGACGATAGCTCACAAACAGCTGCACACATCAGACGTAAACCTCCCACTTACATTGCGCTTCTATGTCACTGCTCTGGCATGTCGGTTGGGATGCATTCAAGTGTTTTTGTATCCCGACTGGATGCCAGGATGATTCCCCCCGCCGGCAGCTCCACGCAGAGGACGCTGCTCTTCCTCTGCTCGGTTGTCCGTGCGTCAACGCGCGGCTGCGGGTCCGCGCTCTCTGTGCGCTGCGCTCTACACTCATCCATGGAACTCACACAGCATGGTGTGTCTGAAAGAAGTCCCCTCTAAGTAGAGCCCAATAAGTCTCCCTCTGAGGACTGGGTGCTTCGTCTGTGCCCTTACGGCTCCGGAGCTGATGTGGTCACCAGCTGGAGGTCACTCACATCTGCACAACCTGCATGTTATTATTGCGCTTAGATTTCATTCACTCCAGTTTATCCAACTTGACAGGTTTAGCGACAGCAATTCACCTAACTCGTGTCTTGAATATGGAAGGAAATCAGATCAAAAGCACACACAGGTAACATGCAAACTCCACAGAGGAAGGCAAGGCTCAAACCATGTCTCACTGAGAGGTCACACCACAGTGTGTCTGACTTATAAACCGCAATTGTGAAGGATGTCTCCTATTTCCCTGTCAGGAGAATTTCCTAGTAAAAAAAAAAACCTCAGGGAGCCAGAATACACAGGAATCAGACTGAGAGCTATTTAAACATTTTATTATATTATTCTTGCAAGAAGAGGCGATATCACAGAACAAGCTTTGCATCATAATACAGGGGTTTGTCTCACTATGAAGTCAGATAGCGCCTTCTTAAAGGCTGAACTGTTTTGAGAAAGGATCCACTTGTTTCCTGCACTGTAGACTCAAGGCTCCAAAATGTAGCACAGAGGTTCCAAAAGTGCTGACACAGGTCATCCTTGAAACTCAGACTGCAAAATTACACATCGTTCTTTATGAGACAAAACAAGATATCCCTAACATTTCCTTCAATTTAAGACTGATACTTCAGTTAGTTAAAAGTAACAAACACATAGTCCTCCAATCGGTGGTTGATGACTTCTTGTCCATCTTTTCCATCCTTGTTGGTCTCTCTCCTCCACAGATACCAGGTTGTTATGGTTATGTCCCCGTTTGTCTTCCACTCCATCGTCCATCCAAGGGCAACAGTACAGCTGTTAACTGTTTTCTTCAACATATGCACAATTTAACTCCATCTCTTCCTTTAATCACTTTACTGAAATATTAGCATGGCTGATAGGGATTTGTCTCCTTGTGCTATCTTTGTCACATGGTGCAGCTACAACTTCGTGCACCTCAACAAGACTAAAAAGATGATGGGGGACTTCAGGAGACCCAGGCCAGGCCACAAACCGGTGCCCATCATTATCAATGAGGAGTGCGTTCACTTTGTATAGACATATAAATACATGACGAACTGGACTGGACTGCCTAAGTAATCATAAGAAGAGAATTGTGCCAAAGATTTTAGTTGGTGGCGAGAAACATTCAGTCTTTAGTCAAGATTTTATCTAAAAAGTGCTTCTTTGGATATTGGAAAGCTAGATTACTCACAATAAACCCATGGAGGCATGAAAGACCAGCTCAGCCAATTCAATGTTCTTACTCTATGGAAATTTTATGTCATTATTGCTTTGTTTTTGTTTTTATTTTTTTATTTATCGTTTTACATTGGTTTACAATCTATTCTGTGATCAAACAGATTTATTATTGGAGAAATAACTGCAGACCTGTCAAGACATGTACTTATTGTGTGGTGGCTCAGGCAACTCTTAAATGTATTTGTATGATAATTAAGGACAAGGTGAAATAAATGAAAAGAAACAAGCTGTAATGTCTTGAACTAGTCCCAATGATGGTCTGTGCATCGATGAAATATCGCAATAGAAAATGCTCAAATGCAAAGAGTTGTTTAAGTTTTCATCTTGTAGGTTCCCGAATAACTGGCCAAAAAGGTTCAATGTTGCTGTATGGCTCAGCTTTATACTTAATGTTCAAAACCGGCCCATGAGATAGTCCAGTCAGACAATGAGCAGATCTTGCAAATGTAGAGATTACAAACAAAATGTAATATTAATTTGTATTGTAAGTTACTGCTGTTTCAAGTAAAATCTGTAAACATTTGTTGCAATTTGTTTGTTCGTTTACAAGAAGACTGTTTTTGATGTCATTTAAAACTGTACTTTTAGAAAATGGCTTCCAGAGTGCAAAGCTTTTTGGAACATGTTCTGTCTATGTGCAACTTTTTGAAAACGTAGAGCATGAATGATACAGTCCAGGTCAATAATTTCACCTGTAACTGTGAAAATTGATCTACAACAATCACAATCAGAGTGTTTGTGCTGCTCACTTTATTAAAGTAAACAGTGCTTCTCCATCAAAGTGTGCATTCCATCTTTGATTGTCATTAACCACAACAATGTAAACATATTTATATATTTAGAGACTCGTATATATCACATTAGTGAGCAAAAAATATACCTGATTATTATAAAATCATCATAATTTTTATTTTAACAGCCAGCCTGTATTCAGTTTGTATAAGTGATGTAATAACAATTCTTTATGTTAGAATTATTATTTAGTTCACCATGAATCAGTTACTTGGTATTAAAAGTCGCAGAGTTGCTCGTGGGAAAGCCTTTGGACCGAATTATTTAGGTGGACTGCAGGCATTTATGATCCAGCCAAAGGTCAAAGAAGAACTGACCTGAGAACCTGCAACACGAGTGTGGTGCAGGGAGGCATTTCAACTACTTTTATTAATGGTGAAGCCAAGTGTCCCCAGTAGAATATATCATTTTTAAAAGAAGCTCATGTGCAAAAAAACACAGTGGGTGTATGTAAAGGATAATTCACTCTGCAGTCAATCATTAGATATTTCATAACCAGAAGTACCACCTATAAATCTGTGTTTGGAAGGCTGAGGCCCCCTGATGCACATGCTTGGTCTCAGACTAGGAATGTTTTGGTAAAATGCTGGAATTGGGAATGCTTTACACGTTCGATGTTATTCTACATTGTGGCTGAGATGCATATTTAACAAGAAGCATAAACCTTGTCGTACATGTTAGATACAAGCTAGTTTCTTTTAACTATAATGATTTATATACACTTTGAACCTGTCACAACTGTTGTACCTACTGTTTGTCCTTTAGCTTTGAGTCATTTCAATTGGTTATGTCAACAGGGGAGACAATGGTGGTAACTTAAAAAAACCAGTGACATCATGAGTTGTTTTCTATTACCAATGGTTTCTTTATTCCACCATGCCTATCACTTTATGAAAATTAGGGTTGCAGGGTCGTGGAACAAATCCAGCCGATGATGGGTGAAGGCAGTATTACCCCACCCACTGGACTGTTAATGACTGCTCATGAACACACACGCCGGCACGGACACGCACACACACACACGCACACACTTTTGAACTTCAGGCAGGTCAGAGTGACCACTTAGCTTTAAATACATCTTTTGGACTAACCCAGAATTAAAAAAAAAAAAAAAAAAACCCACAGAGGAAAAATATGAGAGCATGCAAACTCCACACATAAATACGCAACGATTCCAGATTAAAACATCTCGCCATGAGTAGGGAGTTCCAACAAAATGAGAAAATTAAGACTTTTTTCAAAACGTGTTGGTTTTTGTCAATGTTTGAATTTATAATTTTGATAAATGCATTGAACCACTTGAACCTTTAGCAGAAACATTGATGTCATTTTAAAATAACATTAAACTAAATAAAATGACAAATTTTTAAAACTAAAACATGGGTTCAACATAGGTTTTGCACTAGGTTTTAATTCGCTCAATTTGCCCAGGCTTATTTATAACTGCCCCATGTTTTATTCAAAAGGTTGTGGCACCACCTGACACTCAACATTACAAATTATTTATCTGATTCTGTATCATATGTGATTGCTCAGTTTGTCAACAGCCATATTTACAGTAAATAATGGAAATAAAAGCATGCCTCTGCCTTTTAGCCTCTGGCTCCTCTGACAAGCTTCTTTCCAGGGAGGTGGGTATTACCAGGTGAAAAAAAGGGGGTAAAAAGCCTAAAATGGCCACCCTACCCTGCTCATCATCATCATCATCATCACCACTCCTCCTCCTCCTCCTCTTCCTCCTCCTCCTCCCCCTCCAGCAGCAGCCCAGCCCCTAGCGTCCGTCCAGGGAATGCACGCGCCTTGTATGCGCATGGGCGGAGAGACTGCCGCTGTGCGCTGCTGTTATTATTGTAAAGAGTAATTTCGTC
>OMNM01009439.1:4877-15139 GCA_900302745.1 Parablennius parvicornis | reverse complement strand
ACATTAAAAAAAATATATATATTTTTTTTTTAATTTCTTGGGTTTGTGTCTTATAGGTGTCTATTTTTTCCTTATTTTTTTTCTCTCTCCTTTAATCCTTGCCCATCCAGCCCAACAGGAAGTGTGTGCGAAACTTAACAGGGGAACAGGTGAAGCAGAAGCTTTAAACCATCCACCGGGGGCAGCGACAGTAATCCAACTACCACTGCAGTGGCCTGCTGGATGCAAAGTGACAGCCTCACGGCTTGACCTGGATTCTGCAAACAAACGCGTCGCTTTGTCGAAAAACACAGAGCAGGTTCTCGTCTGCGGGGACGAGTGAATGATTTATGCAGCCGCAGCAAAAGAGCCGCATCAGTTAACAAATCCAGCAGCGAAGCCGGTGACTCAACGATAGCGGTTAACTGAGATTCAACCTGAGGCCTTCACACAGGAGCCGTTTACGACACAACTTTCCAAGTGAACACGTGTCATTGTCTGTGTTTTCGTCTCAAAAGTTTTGTGTTTTACACAGCTATGTTTTCAAAACGATGTCCGTTTACACCGAAATGCTGAAAACAGTTCATCTTGGTGCTGTCGGATGTTTTCATATTGAAACCACACAGAAAAAAAAAAACACTTTAAACATTAACAATGGGAGAACACGGGTATATGTATAGAGTGACACACGAGCCAAAATTTACTTTTTTCTCCCCGTTTCTCGTCCACACAGAATCAGATGTAGTACATATGCCAGGCCTAAAGGCGGCGCTGTCACTCCTTCAAAGAAATACACAAAGCAGAGAAGAAGACTCGAGAAATCCAACAGGAGCATGTTGTTGTCGAGTGACATCGCTGAGTTATTGGCTTGAGAAATCATTTTCAGCCTCTTGCCCGTCCACACGTCAACACTGAAGCGGCGTTTTCAAATGTCTCCACCCTGGAACACGTTCTAAATAGAAAAAAAATGCTGTTTTTAGCCATGTGGATGATCAGCAAAAAAATTATGCAAAAAATTATATTAAAGTTATATGAGGTCACTGTCCAGCCATAAATAAAGTTTGAACAGGCAGTTCCATGAGTGGAAAAGTTGGAGGAGCCGTCTTTTCTTGCGTCTGCAGTCATATTTCATGCAGCAAATGCTGAGAGAAGATATTTGCCGTCATTGGAGAAGGATTCCAGCAAAGAGATTTACTTACAATTAATGACAACCGAGACCGGCTGATTTTTCTCGCATGCAGTGCAATGCAGGTATTTACCATCGGGGCAGTTTGATGGGACATGGAAACAACAAAGAGCAAATGACAAACAAAACATGCTTATAAGTTATTGAGTGACAACACATGCATTAGAATGTGTTGCTGAACTCTGCGGAGCATGTCTGAGTGGAGAGGAGTTGTTTGTGTGCAAAGATAAAGGCAGAAGAAAGAGAGCAGAGACACCAAGAGAAGAAATTTACATATGTTTAAAATGGTTGAAGGCAAAATGTAAATGCATGCAGACAAACAACAAGGATGGGAAAAGCTGCTGGGTCATGCACCAGCCTTAGTTAGCTTTTATATCCAGCTTTTTTTTCTCCCTTTCCGTGAGGAACAGAAACAAATTTCAAAAATTCAACGTGAGAAGGGCTTTTTTTCTATTTCCATAAGGTTTGCTGGGTGTCTGGGTAGAGTGGGTGGTACTGTCATCTCACAGCAATACACCCTGATTCTAATCCTGAGTTGAAGCCTGATTATGTCCAGTGTGTATGTTTTTCTATGTGTGCAGGTTTTCCCAGCTAATTTGCTTTCAACCCGCCGTCCCTCCACGTACATGCTAGGATAAATAGCGACTCTAAATTGGTTGTAGTTGTAATTGGCCTTGTGTGCATGAGTGATCTTGTGCCTCTCAATGTTTGCCCTGTAATGGACCGCCAGCTTTTTCTGTGTCGAATCCATCCATCATCTATACCGCTGCAGCCAAATTAGTGTCCGTGGAGGGCTGGAGCCAAACCCGGCTGACTGTGGGCGAAGGCAGGGCGATCGCTGGGCAGGTTACCATAGAGACAGACACACCCGCGATGACCGGATTATTTAATGACTGGCCACACGAGAGCGCCCTTTCATGTGATCGCATCATTTTTGGCCAATCATCCACATGGCGCAGCGTTTTAGGTTCCAGAGTGGCGAAATCTTAAAACGCCGACTCGGCTCCAAAGTGTGGATGAGCAATTTCCGGAAAACGATGATGTCATCACCCCGTTGACAAGGAGGAATGAGGAATGAGGGTAGTCTCCGTTTCTTCTCCTCCATTTTTGTGTTCTCATTGTCTTCTACTGCATTTTTGGTATATTTGATGTGTTACAGCGCCACCTAAAGGCCTGGTATATGTACTACATTATGTTGAGCCCTGTTCAAAATGATGTGTGGAAGGATTTTTGTTTTTTTTAAACACTGGAGAGATAAAAAAAAAATTGTTTTAGCTCATATAGACAGGGCCTTAGACGCTGGGTATTCCTTTTTTTATTTATTTTTTTTTTTATTTTGCCTTTATTTTACCAGACAAACCTCGTTGAGATTAGAAATCTCTTGGCCCTGGCCAAGACAGGCAGCAGTACATTAAGGTTTCAGACACAACAGGCACATAAAACATATAAACATATAAGAAAAATGTCAAAATATTAAAAAAAAATATTTATGGAAATTACTTGTATCTCAACATAAAGACTTTTTATATGAAACCTTCTGATGTAAAATATAGTGAAATCTCCACAAAACTTCTCCTATAGCTGTTGCATTATGGGACTTTTTACAGACTCACCCTGACAGCATGGCTTGGAGGCTAATGTTAGTTTGTTAGCTTTCATGGCGGGATCTCTAATATCTCAGCTCAGGTCTCTTGTCACACGTCCAGTCCACTTTTGTAATTTGATTAGAAAAATGGACTGGTCGTCTTTGAAAATTTTAAAATGTGGTTGACGGTTTGGCGGCTGGATTAGAGCCTCTTGCGGACCGGTTTCAGTTCATCGGCCTTAAGTTTGACAACCTCCTTGTAGACTAGTTTTCAACAGTGTATCCATTCCAACGCTTTTACCTACACTCACCTTGAGCTCACTGTTCTTTATTTCATTCCATAACCTGGACCTCTCCCTCCCCACAGCCCCGACGTTAAAATTTTTTCTGAATAACAGGCGTTCATGTCCCACCAGAGAAAAACCTCCGTCTCTGAACTGAGCCGGCACACGATGAAGTCAGACAAACCCTGAGTGCTGTTCTCCACCATAAGACGAGCTCGCTGCTCCTGTCGCTTCCTCAATAATTCAAGCATGAGGAGCAGAATCCTGTGATGATGTCGGCTAATGGGGAAGATCAGAGCCATGCAAAGCAGCACTGTTGATAGTGGAGACGCTGCTGTAACTACACCAATCCATCTCACTTTACACCAACAGGACTGGCAGCATGGTGTCCTCCACCTCCTCCTCCTCCTCCTCCTCCTCTTCCCCCCGTTCCTCTTGTATCTCCACCTCCTCCTCCACCTCCTCCTCCTCCTCCTCTTCCCCCTGTTCCTCTTGTATCTCCACCTCCTCCTCCACCTTGTCTTTTTACTCTACCTTGTCCTCCCCTCCCTTTCCTCCTCTTCCTCTTCCTCCTCCTCTTCCTCGTCTTTTTACTCTTCCTCCTCCCCCTGCTGGTTCTCCTCCTCCTCCTCCTCCTCCTCAGTTGCAGCTTTGTGAGATGGGAAATAAGAGAAATAATATCTACCACTATTGAATAGAACAAAGGATTTTACTTTATTTTCATCTGCAAATGATTCCAATTGTTGAAAAAAGCTCAAGTTACAGCAGGACTCCTCCAGTTTAAAATACTCCACTTAACAGCACTTCCGGCTTCTCTTTGTACATGTTTACTTGTGTTTCAAAGAAACAGAATCTCATATTATTCAGACAAAAACTAAGCTAAGGTTGAGCTTTGAAAAGCTGTTCACCAAACCTTTGTTTCTCAGAAATGTATTTCAGACAAACGGCATAATATAGAAGTGACCCAGAGAGAAGGCTCAGGTAAGGGTGATATACATACAGTAAAGCTCTGAGCTTTGTTGAACCATGCAGAAATGATGAAGAGCAACTTTCACCTGTTAGTCTGATGACAATGAAGCGGTGACTCAGATGAGGATAACTCGACTCCTTCAGCATCACTTAACAGATAAACAAAGCAATTCTATCTCGTATTGTATAAATTACAGAGCCAGGACCGGTCAGCCCAAAGCTGTTTAGAAAGCAAATTACAGGCAAGTGGTCGTCAGGTTATGACAGACTGTCAAGGTTAATCTCACTGTAATGGTATTTTTTTCTCATGTGGTCAAATCAAATATCTGAAGATGCCAGTATAGTCAGGGCTGTTTCACTCTGCACAGCACGAGGCATAATTTTATCTCTGATCAGTGTCTGCAAACAATCCAAAGATTTGCAGTCGATCTTTAGCTTCCTGTGGCTTCCTGTGTGAAGTGATCATAGGACAAGTCCATTTTCTGCTGTCGTGAGATGAAGCCTGGGAGTCGGGGTTTTGTCAGACGGTGAGCAATGCTGCTGTCAAGTGGCGACTTTAATCATTGCAAACATTCTGCTATGGAAAAGGCTGCATATGAGGGATTTCCGTTAACATTACTATGAGAGCCAGCTGTAAGAATATAAAGCCAAGCACACAAACTTCAATTTATTAACTCTGTTATAGCTGAAACTGCACGGTGTTCAATAAGAGCATGTGTCCACTGTGGTGTCAGATTTTATACACTGCCCGCACTTCAACTGTGATTTACATACAGTACGCATACAAAAGCATTGTTTCACCTTTGTCTTTAATCTATGAGACAACATGTCACCCAGTTAACGTGCTTAATTACAAATCAATGCAAAAAAAACCCCTCTGAAATACAATGTAACTACCACAAAATAAAATTCCTGGAATTAAGTGAATTGATGATAATAGCAATAATTTGTAAATACAACAATCAACATCCAAATATATAAATAACCACTGTTTGCACTTAGTAACTCTCAACATAAACTACATTTACACTTTGCATTAACTATATACAACAACTAAATGAAACAACTATATACAAAAAGACTTATAATCATTTGTTGTGATATTTATTGGGCATTGCTTTGCCATTTCAAGAGTTAATAGTAATAGCTTGTTTTAATATAATCATATTGAAGGTGAATTTTCTGACCCCCTGAATGGACCAGTGATCACCACCCTGTGAGCTCTCATTTAGAATAATGTTTAGTATAAGTTTCCCAAGCAGAGAAGCTTTTATATGATTGCACTAAAACAAAAACTTGTTCAGCAAGCCAACAAAACACAAGCGGCTGCCCAGAAGCCACAGACACAAAATGTTGTTATTCTGCTCGGGCGTTGAGGAGCCACCTAATGAGAGTGCACCTTCAAGGCAGTTTTACAATAAACTGGAGCGTCGCGACGACTCTGTCAAAGGTAATCGAAATAACGCAGAATGAATCAGAGCCTGATATGAACACAAGCACACAACTCACAACTCTTGTTTCTTTTTACACACAGCAAATATACAATAGTACAACTACGCTGATGCTGTATATATATATATATATATATATGTTGTTTTTTGTTAGGTTTTTTTTTCAAAAAAATCTATGGCAGAACTGTGATATGCATCCCTTTGTTTTAATTTAGTATCACACACTCTAATATAGAACACAGTATCTTGACAATAATTCCAGATTACAAGTTTAGAGTCAACAAACAAGAACAGACATCTACCTTATATTGTGAGAGAAGAAAATATGAAATGAGTAATTGAGTACATTTTTCATGGACTATGAAGTTAGTTGATATAGGTAGATTCATTTAGTTTTTTTTTTTTTCAGCGTTTGTTTATATGTTATATAAAATGATTTTATTCCATTTAACCAATCATGGCTTCTGGACCCATTTCATGGGAAATGTGTGATGTCAGAGTAACTGGCTGTGTGGTACACATGTAAAGAACAGTACAGTCTAATAAAACGGAAACCACTCCATAACTCAGAAATGTTTTCAAGCGGTTTTAAGCAGAAAGGTCCCTCCTGTCATTTTGTTTTGTTTTGAAGCTGGTATGAGACAAACAAATGAGTTTTGGTTTAATCTTCCTACGACATTCCTACTGGTGGCCGGTTTAGTGTTTCTTGGAGCAGATTTGGCACTGTGGGGGTTAATTTGTACTTTTTCTGAAATAATTCACTCATCCTGATGTGCGTGTCAAATTTGGTGAGCTTTAGAGCTCGTTTAGGGGGTCAAATTTAGGTTTGGGAATTTGGCATTCTGACCTTTGACATCCAATAAAAGGGAAACTGCGCGATAATGTAAAAAGTTGTCCTCTGTTATTTAATTGTGTTTTGAACCCGGTAATATATTCATCCTCAGAGGAGATAGCGTTTCTGCTAATACCTTATTTGGGGCAAAAGTCTTATTTTGAAAGTTAAATTACAGACTTCCTGTTGGATTTAGGTCAGGGGTATCGGTATGTGATTTGTAGGTCTCGACGAGACCAATACATGAGTTTTGGCTTGATCTCCCTGCAACATTTCTACGGGCCATGGTGGCCGTTTTAGTGTTTCTAGATGGTGCTACAGAGCACATTTGGCACTCTGGGAGTTAATTTTTTTCATTTTCTGAAAATATTTAGCAGTCCTGATGAGCGTGGCAAATTTGGTGAACTTTTGAGGGTGTTTAGGGGGTCAGATTTTTGATATGAGGGACTTCGAACCAGTGAGCGACCAGTCTCTCTCCCTCTCTCTCTCTCTCTCTCTCTCTCTCAATGCAAATAAGTTCAAGATTTTCCATCAAACAAGGCAGTGGAGATGGTCATTCGGGGCTGAGTACCACCAGGTGTCATCAGAAAGAACTGCATGCAAATTATAGGTCTTCCAGGCCGAAGCCCCTAACAAAGCCTTTCATCTTCTCTCGAGACGTCACGTGGCATGTTACTGGATCAGGAAGATATAACAAAAAGAAAAGCTGACGGAAAGTTCTTTTGAGAAAACTTAGGATGAGAGCGAGTCAGACGAGTCAGATGACGTTAGATTGGGATTTCATTAAATTAAAGAAGATTCCATGAGGTGCGTTTAAATTAGTGGAGATGAAAAAAATAGATGATCAAAATGGAGCAAATCAAATTTTAAGAGATGATGACACTTCATCATGAGATGAGTAGATCATGTCAAATCAATGATAATTGGGATGAGACAAAATAAGATGTTATCAGATAGGATGTTATGAGATGTTGTGAGACAAGTTGAGTTTACATGTGAGACAGGCGGAAAAGAGAAAAGATTATATGCTCCAATGCATAAATCAACCACACTTTAATATCATGTTTAGCACATAGAATTGCTGGTGTGTGAGCCCTGAAACTATTTAGCATGTAGCCCTGAAACTCTTTAGCATGTAGCATTTAGCATTATTGGACCCGATGCTGGTATTGGTATTGGTATCTGTATCTGTGTTGGTAAATTCCTAATATCATGCAAATGATAAAAACTACTTGAAAGTAATCATCTGTAGAAAAGTCTTGCAGCGTCAAAACATTTTTTTTTTTTTTTTTTTAACACAAGCAGATAAAAACATTCTCAGTTTGAAGAGATGCAACTTAAAAACAATGCCAAGTTTCCACCCGCATTAACATTGAGAAATATTCGCTCGATCCAAATGAGAAAGTAAATCCGGGAGAATAAGAGGCATGTTCACAACTACAAGAGCTGAAAGAAGCAATAGAAATAAATGAAAGCACATTAGAGCAGTACCAGCCATGAAAAGGCATTTTTCCAGACAGACGAGTATATAAAGGAAAAAAATAGAAAGGCATGTAGTCAACAGCATCAAAGGAAAAGTGGAGATCAAAAAGAATTAAAATGGAGAAATCTCCTGCATTGGCAGGAAGAGCAGGATCATTAGAGAACTTAAGGAAACCGGCCGAATCTTGAGAGCGCTGCACTTTTCATTAAAACCGGACAGAATTCTTCAGAATGGGACTGTTTCCTGGTTAGAAATGACAATTAAGGGATAAGTCGGGATTTTCTAGCACATTACAGTGTTTTTAACAAGTTTGAAACAGAAAGTGCCAGAAACTTTTTCCCCACTTGTCAACTTCAGTCAGCTGCAATAACAATCTCTCCTTATATACCTTAGTTTTATTTAAAATTTCGGGAATATTTCTATAAGTTTACATTTGATGGTTGTTGGTTTTTTTTTTTTCAACATTTCTTCATAGTCTTTTACTTTTCTGCATCTCCTTTCAGTTATTTGTGCTCATTAATGCTTACTCAGAGAATTTTCCACAAATATTCCTTTTTACCTGCAAAACTCTTTTTCTGGTGCAAACACCAATGAAAATATCTTCTATTCTATGAATAAAATAGATTTTTTTTCTTCTTTCTTTCTTTTTTTTTTAGCACTGTGGGTCTCCTTGCCAGAGAGCACGATGTGCATTGACGTGGTGGCAGGTTGAATAGGTCTGCTGTTGCGCATTAATTTGCATTGTTGCAAATTGCTCTTAAGAAGCCGTGCAGCGAGTTGAAGTGAAAGTAATGCATTCTCACTATCGTGCAAAACTCAATTAGACAGTTTTGTTCCTGCTAAATAAATTCAACGTGATAGAAAATGATTTGTCACATCCCAACAGTATTTGAGTTTTGAAAACGACTTCTATTTCCATGGAAACAGCAGAATTGTTGAGCATAATGTAGTTGGTATGTTGGGCCACTAGTAGGCGCTGTTGTTTGCTTTTGTAATGAAACCACACACACACAAGCAGCAGAGAACAATACGCGACAAACATTAGCAACGGGAGCAGACAGCTGCAGTTGTTTTAAAGTGCTCTATAAATAAAGCTGACTTGACTTGACATTCTGGTGGACAGATGACCAAGATTGATTATTAATTCCACAGAGTCAGTGTTTTCAAATACTTCCACCTTGAAAGTCATTTTCAAAAGTTACATTTTCAGTAGCTCAAAGCTCATTGTTATGTAAAGTGACACTGAAGCCACAATGAAAGTTTTCAGTTTTGATTTTAAACATCATCTAAATGGGGCCTGTTGGGAAAAAAACTCATACAAATATGATAAAAACTTAAAAGACATCTATTTCATTGACATATTATTTGTCCACTGCTTTTCTCTATGGGGGGGGGGTCCATCTGGTTTCACATCAGTTCCTAGATTGAGTCGTGGTTTTCCTACGAGCGTGAACTGATGCCATGAAGGTCCCCGTCACCTTTAGTCAAAGTGTTTGTATGTTTCTAAAAAAAAAAAAAAAAAACACAACAGAAAATGAGGGTGTCAGCAAATTTTGTGGAAAATATGATTCAGTTGTGTGACACAGGTAAAATCAAGTCAGGTAACTGGAGAGGTTAATAACCTTGGTATTTTATCGACATGGTATTTTATGAAATGACCAGAAGGTTTCCATTGATGAAGTTGGGGCTTAACGCTCGCCCCGCCATAGAAACCTAATTGGGAGGGATCGAGCGCACGATAAAAAGAAGGTACAGACAGCACAAATCAGTGTGAGGTCCAGGCCTGACTCAGGTTTATTTGTGACAATAATCTCTAACGGCATCAAGCTCTGACTGCCTTAACACCACCTCCACCTTTTTGAGGCGTTTTGGGGGAAATCGAGGTTCGGTGACGTCGTCTGGTCCAAACCAAGATTATTCGTTTTTTTGTCACGACAGGCCTCAGAGATGTCGTGTTTCCAGCGATGTTTTTCTGAACGCCCTCACTGCCTTCTGCAGCGTGCTCAGATGTCTGTAAGAATGATGTTCACGGGAAGCTGAATAATCAGACAAATCTCAGCAAAGTTCCAAAATGGCAAGAAAACATCAAATCTAGGAATACGAGTGAAAATCCAAAAACAGGGTTGTGGAAACACTCCGTAGGAAAAAGCTGATACACTTAATCTTGCAGATTAACTCTCACCACATGTTTTCATACCCCAGGCAGGCGGACGCAGGTGTGACATGTCAGGGTGGGGATGCTGCAGGCAGACACAGGGGAGGACACAAGGTCAGGAAGTCAAGACCCCCCTGCGACAGAAGGAGGAGAATACAAAATATAATGGACACAAAAATAAAACATGAGGTCAACCAGACCTGACATGAATGAGGAGTCCAAATACTTTGCAACATCCAGTCTTATCATAAAAGAAAAAAAAAATCATTAAAAAATATAATTTTCCTGCCACCTGAACCTGCTAGTAAAGACCTGTGAATATGCAATGAACAAAACAT
>OMNM01009436.1:7205-19119 GCA_900302745.1 Parablennius parvicornis | reverse complement strand
ATGGGTTTGTTGGAGAAGAAGTTTTCTAGAAATGGTTTTGTGTGGCAGAGCGTGAGCTGAACTGTCGCGTGCACACATAAAGGTTTGATTCCTTTATTCAGCACTATGTCAGTGGCAGTTACAATTATTTTTTAACCTCTGAAAGACTCAGGAAAAAATATATATATTTAAAAAACAAAAAATACTACATGATAATATAACAAATAAAAATATACATATAAAAGTTATATATAAAATTTTTTACAAATGAACATTTTCCGTTTTTTTTTATTTATTTATTAAGAAGGTTGGGGGAAAAAATTGCTTATTTTCAAAAGATTAAAAATAAGCAGTGAATTAAATTGGAAAACCTCAGCAGGTTGATTCAGACTTTCAGTTTGAAACAAAGCCCTGAAGTAATGAGATTACTCTCAGTATATCAGAGATCCAAGGCGTGTGTGAGATTATATTAACTTAGCGTTCACTTGTACAGAATTTGCGTTGTTGTTGCAGTGAATGTGTACTTTTCCGGTTGGGATCCACGTGATTACTTGACAGCAACAGAAAATATTCAACCAATCAGAGTTTTTCTTCCTGAATAAACCTGCTGGACTCGTCATTGAGTCGGAGCTGTAAAGTGTCGACACGTCCTGCCTGAATACACTTTATTTCTACTCCTAAGTGGAGGTGTTTCCCGGGCAATTTTCTTTTTCATGGAGGGAAATTAGTTCCCAAGATCCTCCCTCGTGATTGGTTGGTTTGTATGTCGTAGAATCTTAAGATTTGAAAAGATTTGTTAAAACAATAAAAGTGAGTCTAATAATAGTTCACTAAACATTTTAATGATAAATTCAGCATGTTTTTTTTTTTTCTCTACACTTTTTAGTAAAGGGACACGTCACAGCTCTGCTGTAATGTTTGTGCTACCGTGCTTCACTTTCTTGTGCACCTCTTAAGGAGGGTTTTGGTTGTTTTTTTTTTTTTGTGGTTTTGTAGGAAATGCAGCACTTGTGCAATAGGAATTTCCCTGTAGGGACAATATTGTTCATTGTTCTGTATGTTCATATGTTTGAACAAAGTTTTTTTTTTTTTTTCAAAGTGTATATTTATTTATGTTGCAGGAATCCGACTTTTTTTTGCAAGAAATGAGTTTTTATGTTTTCTGACGTTATTTTTGCTCTGATGGAGAAAACGTCTTAAAATTATTATGCTTGTGTATTTCACATTCATGTTTGAAATGAATGCCATATCTATATTCTTTTGAGCATTTATTTCTCACACACAAGCAAAACTAACCAACCAAATTCATTTATTTATTCATTTATGCGTTCCACAGTTAAGCATTGAGCACTTGAATAAAAAAGGTAAATTATTGAGGCACAGATTTTTCAGCTCGGTTGTCAAAGTCTTTAGTTTCTACTGATGAGCAATACATGAACCAACTGTTTGGGCAATAAACAGTCGTATGATCGCATAATGGAAAAGGAGCAACATATAGAATCTGTTTTCTGACATTCAGAAATCATTTGTCACCGAGTTCAGTTTTTTTTCCTTTTGTTTTTTTCATAAATTTCATGTTAATTATTTTGCCTCTCTCAGGTGTCATTTTCTGTGGCAGTGCGTCAGAAAAGTTGTGTTTTCCTGTTTCCACGGAATCAAGAGTCTTTTCTAAAAGGTTTCAGTTTTAATTTGGTGACGTCATGAAAACGGGGCCCCAGTGGGGTCGTCTTCTGGGCAGTTGAAGGCCCCCTAGTGGCCACCTCACAGCAGCACAGGGTTGATTGTAAAACGTCACTTAGGATCTCTTAACGTCCACTCTTCGGGTTTTTTACCCCCCTTTCTTAGCCGCTCATCCTTCCAGTCAACGATATACAGATTTATTTTTGTCGCTGTTTTTTCCCACATGTGGATCGTTGCTCCTTCTCCATTAATCAGCTGCTCTAATGAACAGCCGTCTCGAAGCTTTGGATTTCAGGTCGGATGCACCAGAGCTTCTTATTTATTTATTAATTTTTAAAAAGTATGAATACCTGCATATGAGTTCAGACCCGACTACATTGGTATTGGTGTCCCTGCAATCGATCGACATGAATATCACAAAAGAACTAAATAGTCATAAGTAGGGACGTCCCGGTCACACCTTTGACCTCTGACACCATCTGATTTTTCCGATTTGAATATCGGCTGATGCCAATACAGTCTGACAGCATTGCTGTTTTGCAAATACACTTATAATATCCTATAGCAGCGACTAAGATGTCTAAAGTTTGATAGAATTCTTGTAAAACTCACTTATAGAATCAAATTTCTTTTCAGAATGATGTTGAAACTTGTTTTGGCTTTGTTCAGTCACAAAAACAAAAATCACAATGCCACTCTGTGCTGTCTCATAATGAAGAGAACTTTTATTTTGGAATCTTTGATTCACTTAGACTGGTAAAAAACAACTTCACCTGATTCGTGACAGGAAATTAGACATCAAAAAGACGAACCCCACTGAAAAGTGAAAGTTTGACTGAAATATAAACTTAACATAAACCGTGTTCAGTAAAACATGATCCGCTGGATTTGACGCTACCCGATCAATTAAGAATGGCTAATATCAGCTCCGATCCGATCGGGCACTGTGCTGACATATTCAGCCAATCAGATGGATCCTTCATAGTGTTTGACTTACCGCATTCAGTTACTGAACTCGAGGGAGAAAAAAGAATCATGGCTCAGTTGTGTTCAGAGGAATTGAAACACTGCTTGGTAGTAGTGTGACACTGATCTTCACTGTGGGATTGTGATTGAGCATCTGGTCGTGACTCCGCCTCGTCTCTTCCAGGTGCTGATGGAGGACCGGCAGACCAACCGGCTCCGCGAGTCGCTCAACATCTTCGAGACCATCGTCAACAACCGAGTCTTCATTAACGTCTCCATCATCCTCTTCCTCAACAAGACGGACCTGCTGGAGGAGAAGGTGAAGAGCGTTCCGCTCAAGGACTACTTTCCCGACTACAGCGGGCCGGAGCACAGCCTGCCGGACATCCAGGCGTTCATGGTGGAGTGCTTCCGGGCCAAGCGGCGCGACGCCACCCAGAAGCCGCTGTACCACCACTTCACCACCGCCATCAACACGGAGAACATCAAGCTGGTGTTCCGGGACGTCAAGGACACCATCCTGCACGACAACCTCAAACAGCTCATGCTCCAATGACCCCTGGCGGACCTGTGAACACAGAGGACCTGATTGGGGACAGACCACCCCAGAGAGCAGCCTCGGAAGAATCTCCTTCAGATGTTTTTATATTAGGTTTTTTTTTTTTTTTTTTTTTAACTCTCCTCTTTGAAGAGTTGGCCCTCTTGTTTAGTTCAGGATTTCAACGGGGGAGAGTCGGTCGGGACGGACTGTGGCTTTTGGAATCTTGGCGAAAATCCGACCGCCACATCTGCGACGGCACGCGACGCGCTCGGGCTCTCCGGTCACAAGGTGCCGCTGCTGGCGCCAGTGGAAGTCGGTTTGAGAAACCATCGGTGTACACCCGGTATAAATAACGTTCAAAAATTATGTACGCTGGGCTTAAATTACCAGTTTGTGTCAAAGCACTGAATAATTGTAATCCAAATTGACTCCTTGAATGCAGATTTACCCCGAACGAGGGGTTTGTTGACGTTATATTGATCTAGTGGTGCCACTCGTTTGAGTTCAGCTACTTCGGCCTCGTCAAGCTGACGGACCACAGAAACCAGGAGAACTGTTCCAACCGGCTCCCGCACGGCCACCTTGTCGGCACGGCGACGGCTCAAAGAGGGCGCAACCGTGAGACTGAACCTACGACATCTTTCTGCATCATTTCCTAGGACCTAATCACTGTCAGTCTTCTTTAATCGTTAAGTCTTCTCTCGCTTATTTTGATCGTTTCGGAGGGCAAACAGATTACCTTTTGTTGGCGCTCGGTTGCAGGCGTGCCAGTACGTGAACATACAGTCCACTGTTTTCTCAGGGTTGAATCAAAACTGGTGGTAATGCTGATGTGATTGTTGAACTAACTGAATAATCTTAACCTTTAATCCGGGGCCGGTGCGACCTCCTGACACTGACCCGGAACCCTCCCCCGTCTGTCTTTTCATTTTCAAAATGATGCCTTGTCGGAATGACTGTTAATAAATGTACAGAGAGTGTATGAATATACTGTAACCAGCATTGTTGTGGTTGAGATGTAACCCATCATGTGAGAATATCTGTATTGGCACTGAGTTGTGGCTTCAGGCATCTTTGAATTAAAAGAAGAAAAAAAAACCTTGTTTCATTTACTAAATTACACGAAAATGTGATATCTATATATATATACACCACTCGTGTGCGGATGATTTGCAGGCGCCGTTAAAATCTGTCAAATTAAAGCAGTGCCTTTCTTAAAGTTTAAAAAAAAAAAAAAAGGCTCACCAGAGCTCAGGTTTGTGTCCTGTAAATACTGTAATCTGTTGCCTTGTAAATAACATTCAGGTTTATCTCCTTATATGTAAATGGTTGTAGAAATGGCTTTTGTTCCCATTCTAAGTGAGTTTTTTTGTTTGTTTTGTTTTTTCAAATCACAGCGTTTCCAATGAAGATGATTGTTTCGATGTATTTTTGTGTAATTTCTCTTCCTTCACTTTTTTTTTGTTTGAAATTCATTCTCATGTCAAGTCTCATACCACTCTAACCCTCAATAAAATACTTTTCTAATGACATTGGACCCAAATTTTTATTCATGAAGGCGAGAACACAATCTCTGGGTGTTTGATTGGAGTTGCTTCAGCTTGCACAAATTCAAACTTTCATTCACCTGTTTTTCACAGTAAAAGATGCATTCAGCTCTAATTTTGTCAATACCTTCAATTAAGGCATATTTGATGTAACTTTCTTTGTAAACTTTATTTTTGGTGGATTCCTCTCTTCAGCTTCATACGATACTGATTTTTCTCCTGCTGCTTACACTTTTAATGTAAACACGTATTTTGTGGCATGAATAAATCAATAGCAGACTCACTTTTAAGAGATTTGTTTTAAGAAGTTATAGTTTCCATGTTCTCCCTGTACCTGCAAGTGATTTGGTTTTTTCCAGAAACCAAACATTTATCTGATGAATGCAGGATAATATCTATAGTAATATACTGTAATATGTCTGTTTTATCCTTCTCCTGCATATATGTGGCACTTTTCATATACGTTAGTACGATTCAAAGTGCTTAAACGTAACTTTAACTAAAATATCTTACATGAAAGTTGCGTCTTATTGTAGGGGAGGTTTTACCGATTCCTCTTGACTGTACTGTACATACTCTTTGATGCAAATTTCATCAAACAAGATTAAATGTGATTACAGAGGGGAAATGAAACAAATATCTGCATTGTTGTGTTGTTCTAATGCAGCTCTCTGGTCCCTTCGCTGTCGCTTCTTGAATCTCGCTCCCGCTGGGATACAACAGGCATACAATGTGTTGCAATTATGTACTCACGCACCGATTTGATCATATTAACGCGCGCGGCTCCCAGTGTGTTCTGTTCATTGTGAGAGGGGTCCAAATGGCTCTTTATATGTGTTGAAGGTTGCCGATCCTTGTTCTAACGGGTGAAGATAACCAAATAAATAAATATAACCGGTATGTTTGGGGAGTTAAAACGAAACCGGAAGTACATGGAGTGAAGTATCTCAAATATAATTGGCGAACCACACCCACTAAATGAAACTTTTCATGTTGATACAGAATTACTGAGTGCAACTCTACCTGGCAGCAGTTATAATCCATATTAAAGATTTTCATTTCGTAAAGCCAGACATTATTTCAAAGAAACAATAAGTAAAGCGATTATTTTAGTCTTTTCCTCTCAGGCTCCAAAAGCGCCACCTAAAAGAAAGGGGCCTTTCTGCTCCAACTGCACCACGACCCTTTAAGTAACATTTTGCGCAGAAAAAGTGTTTTAAAGAGACAAAAAGAGGATGAATTTGGCAACTAAGGACTATAAACTAAGTTTTATGCTCCGATTTTCTTCCACGCGTTTATTTTGAGTGGTGAAATAAGATCGAATGAAACAGAATGAGCTCCGGTAAGTGTCACAGAAATGTCTAATTCAGAAAAACCACGTGGTACATCAATAACAAACAATACTGTTAATAACTTTACTCTTTAGTTGTTGAGTGAGCACAGCTGCATTTTGAATAATATTACCGAAAATGTCAAGGTCACGCCTACAACTTAATGTATGCATATATGTATGGATCTTAATGTGAAATAATTGCATTGCTTATGTTTGTATGGAGGCACTGTTTCGCAACAGCTATGTAAAAGTTAATAAAGAAAAAAAGGGGGGGTGGGCGGTTCTTTTCAGTTATATCCTAAAAGTCTTTAGTCACCACTACGTGTCCATTTTACAAACAAATCACTTGCAAAGTGGTGCAAAACTCTACAAAATTACCACATATTGGTATTTTTCTAGTAAAACAAAATGACTCAAAGGGTTTTAGCCCAATTTAAAACACTGTTATTTACTACTAATATCCTAAAAAATACAGTCTCATCTATGAAAAATGCAGTTATTACACTCATAATATGTATGTTTGATAATGTACTGTCAGTTTTTGTGGGTTTCCTATGCACAGCGCGGGTGTAAAACCAGTCTTGCACAAATAATTTCAATTTATTTCATTACTTGTATGATTGAGAACATAAAGAGATGCACACATGACCACTTTAATCTCAATTCTTCAATTTTATAAATAACATTTTGAGTGTTTTTTCTTTGTTTGTGTTTTCATTTTTAAATTCAAAAAGCTGTAGTTGAACATTTTTTCTGTGTTACCATGGCGACAGTTGTCCGTTTTGGGGTGTCTGTGTGGAACACAGCCAACATATCAAATCTTTTTGATTAGATTTAAAATTTCCTCACTATCTTTTATTTCAGCTCAACAATCTGCCCATGGTTGTCTTTATTTACCACTGGTGTATCTGTTCTTCTACACAGAGGCGTGTCCATTCTGTGGGAAATTGTTCAAGAGGCTGAAGACTCACCTGCCGCACTGCAAAGCAGCTCCAAACTCCAAAACACCTCAGAGCAAGCACAATGTCAGAGCATCCGACTCATCAGTGACTGCGAGCGTAGCAGAAGAGAAGGTAAAGAAGATGCCGGGGTCGTCATCAGAATCACTGCGACCATCTTCGTCCCTGCTAATCAATTCTCCATCAGCTAAGAAGAAGAAACCAAAGTCAGCTGATGATCTGGAGACCACCACGTCGCTTCTGCCTCCGTCTCCACCTTCAAATCCCACCATCCCCAAGCCTAAAAAGAAAAGTCTGCGAGCTTTGATAGAAGCTGCAAAGTCCGACCAGCTCACAGGAGGAAGACTAGGAGGAAGCCCCAGAACCAAAGCAGACAAAGAGAGCCTGCAGTTTATTTCTGCAGATACGAAACACAAAGATGCACCGAAGAAGAAGGTGAAATCAAAGATGGCTTCTCAGTTTTTGGATTCTAAAGTGGGTGAATGTAACACAAGAACACACACGAGAGACAACTTCTGGGTGGACGAGGAGGAGGCGGAGGATTCTACTGTCATACTGAAACCGCAAGTGAGGATTTCCCTCCAGAGCGTAAAGGCCACGTTAGGCCGCGCTAACGGCGCCCGGCGGCCTGAATCCGCCAACAGTCTGAGGAGCAGGGTGGTTCTGGATGCAGGGGAACAAAACGACGCAGTGTGGGAGCAGCTGCAGCCGCTCGGGAACAAAGACCCAAAGTCCAAACAGCCACACTCGATCCAGCTGCAGGGAGACGCTTCTCCTGCTCCTCCTCATCTTCCTCCTCCTCCTCCTCAGCCACTCGCTCGCCATCACGTGGCGGGACTCCTCGCTACGTCGCCAGCCCTCGGTCAGTTCTCCAGCCCGCTCCGTTTCCCTCTCCCGCTGCAGAGTCCGCCTACCAGAGCGGAGACGCTGCAGCTGCAGGCCGGCAAACAAAACACAGCTGAGAAGCCGACAGAAGGTCAGGATTCAAACCACAAACACGTTTCCAAAAACATTGTCTCAGCAACTCTCGTACCCGTCGTCATTTCCACTTCCAGCGGTTCCATGTTTGTACGGAGCATTCGTGGGATGAGCAGCAGAGCTGAGTTTGTGGTTTGCACCTGTGAAAAAAAACTGACCGTTGCTTCTTTGCTCATCCCACAAATGCATGTTTCTTACAGATGTGGCACAAAGAGAAAACATTTAAAATCAAATGTCTTGTTTGATATATAAGAACAAGCTGAAGACAAAAAAGAAAATAAGCATGAAAAATAACTGCACTCTTTCATTCCCTCCAATAAAAACATGAATTATTTTAAAAACACTATCACTGTACAATCCTTTACAAGTATGAGCAGTTTTTCATTCATATGTTTCCACATATAATACACACCAAATTTTACATTGGTTTGAAATGTAGCCTGGAAGCATCATTACAACAAACATATTTAGAAAACACCTCCTGCACACCTGCCCTACCTCATTAGGTGTAGTAGCTTCTCACATTGCCCAAACTCCCCCTAGTGGGTGAACATAAGTCCTGCAGATAAGGCCAGTCTACATGGGAACACAGAAAATATGTATAAACAATCAAAACCTACTCAACACGAAATGGCTTCTACACAAAAATTTCTGTTTTCTATAAAGTAAGTTTCTGACAAAATGTATAAACTGCATGTATTATTAATGTAGACGCAGTCTGCACATGGTGGTGCCGTGGTTGGTGCTCTCATCGTGAGGCAAGAGCGTCATGCGTTCAAATACGGTCCGGGCATTTCTGTGTGGAGTTTGCATGTTCTCCCCGTCTGTGCGTAGGTTTCCTCCCACAGTCGTTAATCGGTATGCCGATTGTTTGTTGCAGGCGCTCCGACGCAGCAGAGTCGCAGTCTGGGTCAGGTGACGTTGAGAGAGTTACCGGAGTGGCTCGCCTGCAGGACGCCCAGTCGCCCCGGGGAGGTCGTGGAGATGCTCCAGAGAGGTCAGAGGTTAACGAGGGTTAGCCACCAGAAGAGGACGCCAGCAGAACTCTTCTTCACGTTTTCCTCTCCTTGCGTCATCCAGGCTGGCAGTGGTACTACAGGAGGTACATCGACGTGAAGAAAGGAGGCGTGGCCGGCGTGGGAATGCTGTTAGCGGGATACTGTGCGCTCAGCTACATCTGGTCGTATCCTCATACAAGTGAGTGTGTGGATCATAATTCATATTTTAGGGGAATCTACACCGCGTATCCTACTTTGGTACAAATTTTCTTTGTGTTATTTTGTGATGCAACGGTAATGATCTACATTTATTTACACCCACTGAGTTTAATGTTTTTAAGCTTTAAAGCAGATATTAAATCTAATGGCTGCTATTGATGCTAAAAGATATGACTGAAAAGTGACTAACATTTTATTTGTTTAATGAAACTTGACTGTTTTTTGTTTGGTTTTTTTCAGAGCTTAATCGCTGGAGGAAGTATCACTGAGGTCAGGAGACATGAAACTTAATGCTGCGACAGAAAGAAGATTCAGGAATGTTTTTAGGTATCAATCATCACGCAGAATTTGCACAGGATTTACAAGACAAGAGTTTTTGGGTATTCTTTTTCTTTTCAGCACTTTTTTACAGGACTGAACAAATAGTTAAAGTTTTTTTGAAAAGTGGACATTTAGCCTTCACTGTTTTCAGTACCAATATGCATTTGACCTCAAGGAGATTTTGGAGTGCGGTTGTTGACATCAATCTCAGGACATATTTGAATGTTTTTGGAGATTTGTTTCAAAAATAGCATGATGCTACTGTGATTGGTGTTTTGTTTGGAGCTTATTTATCCTCGAAGCCATGGCTCTTGTGATTAGTTTGATGTATTTTGACTTGTTTTGTTTTGTAAATTATAGTGAAGTCAATTCCCTCCTATCCAGGGGTGTCAAACATGAGGGGTGTCCAAAACTGGACCATCAGAGGCTCTAATCCAGCCAAACCACAGGAAATTGTGAAAATAGATATTTCTTAAACATGTTTTTTTTAGAGTGGTGGACACAACACAACACTGAGACCTGATGCTGACATGAAAGATGGCTACCTCGTTGCTCCTAAGCCATACTAAAGGACAGCTATAGGAGAAGTTTTTCACTGTATTTTGCATCAACATTTTTTATTAAAATTGGATTTTTGTTGAGACTTTAGTCATTTTCTGTAGTTATTGTTTTGCAGAAAATAGACATTTTTGTCACATACCCTCTGCAACACCACAAAGAAAAACTGAAATGCGTTGACACCTGCTCTCACGACCAACGCCTCTGACAATATGGTTTCGGACTCTTGGAGAAATTCTGAACTTTTATGAACTGCCACACATATCTCCTCACATTGAATATATAGAGTGTATATGTTTTTGATCCATTGTGGAGTTTGCATGATTTTTCTCTGGTCCAAAGAGTTGTGTGTTTGATGAATTGACTGTGTTTGTCCTGTGATGGACTGCTGACCTGTCCAGGGTGAAATCGGCATTCACTCATTGTCTACAGGATCGGACACTCGGGCAGATAGGTTACTTGATGCTTTATGCTGAAGCAAGTTTGCGCGGACTGTTGGTTTCTTTTAATTTTATGTTTTTATCTTTATACAAAGAACTAAATGTGCATTTTAAGTAAGACTTCATGGCACTTAGTTATTTCAAGCTAAATGTTAGTAAAAACAGTTTGATTCATGCGTTCAGGCCCATGTTGTGTCCCTCAGTGTCCACCAGGTGTCACTGTTGGGTTGTGCAGTCGCCCCCTCTCAGGGGGTTGGGCAGTCTAAAGTCTGCTATGCAGGGTTTTCTTAGCTCTTTTGTGCACAAGCAGGCAGGATTAAAGGGAACCAGCAGATTTTGTACGTGATAAAGTGCCGCTGTGGCAGCCGTGATGAAGAGAAACATGAAATCCGAATGTCCCGACGTCAGTATCCGTGAAAAAGATGCTATCTCTGGATAGCGGAGGCTGACAAATCTGTTTTTCTTTTGCAAATGCTTCCTCTGTCACATGATGTGATTATGCATGCTTCGTCCACCAGCACCAGTGTGTGAACCCTCTCAGAATTGTAATGGAGGGAGTGAAGGAGGCTCTGAGCCGGACCGCACCACTCAGACTGTAATCAAAATCAATTTATTGTCTCCTCCGCTGCTGCAGTGAACACGCATTTTAGCTACAAATGAAGAAATGACTCTTTTTTTTTTCTCTAATATAACACAATAAAAAATAATTTCCTCAAGTTTTTTCCCCCCCAACATTCGTTTTTTTTCTTCCCCTCCATACAAAAATTATAAATATTTTGCGTTTTAACTTTTCAGTTTTATACAAAAAACAACAAACTGTACAAATCAAATGAGACATGAAACAATAGTGAAAATGCAGGCAGAAAAAACAAATCTCTGCATGAGTAACAAGAGGAGAGAGACAGAGAGAGAGAGCATGGTATGAAGCTGCCAGCCCCTCCAAACCAGGATATGCATCCAGAGAACACAATGTGGATCAGCCATCGCCCGACTTGTCCTAAAATGTCCTTGTGGATGGAGGCACAGAATCTTGCAGCAATCACTTGAAAATCTCACTTGACCCTCTTTTGTCATTGGAAATGTGCCAGTTTCTTCCTCGGTGTGGGAGACCGAGGAGAGCCGAGGCGGAGAGAAAGGCAGGCTGCGATGGCCACTGGCACTCAAACAAAAGAAATCTGGGGTTTCTATCCCCATTTGAGAAAAAAAAAAAAAAAAAAAAGGCCTTCAGTCTACTACAGTCGCCTATTTAACAAGCAAATTTCACAGACGTGTTGGTAGGGAGAAAGGTAGTGCGATCCAGAATCGACCCTGCCAGCTTTTTCAGAAGTTCCACCTCAGCTTTGGTCCTGTGTTTGGCAGAAGATCCTTTTTGTTCTTACACTGCAACATTTGCTC
>OMNM01009432.1:4932-16354 GCA_900302745.1 Parablennius parvicornis | reverse complement strand
AAATATTTAAAGGGCTCTGACTAAAATATTTTTAAATTGGAACATTTCCACCACTTTATGGGTCTGATCTAATTAAGGTTTTCTCATATGAAAAATGGGTGCAAATAACATGCATTATCATTTGCCTTCATCACTCAAAAACCTGCAAGACTTTATGCTAATTAATCACTGTAGAATGACCCATGTTATTTCCAACATTTACTCACGTTCTATTTGCAGATTTTATTATGATCACTATTTTGTACCATGCAGATCTGGCAATGTTTTCAGAAGTATGTTTGTGGCTCTTTTTCGCTGCCGCATTGACTTTGTGACCTCCTATGTTATGTTTTTCTTTTCTTTTTTTCTATTAGCCAAATTCCTTTGTTTTTGTGCTTTTGGGGGCTCAATGCTCCATCTGACCACTGCATGGCAATTGCAGGCGATAATGAACCTCAAACCCTCAATTGAATACTTCTGTTTGCAAGCAAAGTCATTCACTGTAAACTGAAGATGTATCCTATTTGCAGGATCTTAGTGAAGCAGGTAGTTTGAGGTACATTTCAATAATCAACTTCTACTCGAGACTCTTTAAAGTCACAAAAGCAAACACTGTTGCGTACCATTTATACTAATGGCAAAAAAAACTGACCAAAGGCATATTTTATCATTTCATAATGTCTACAGTGTGTTTACCGTCACCTGTTGTCAGATTTTTTCAAATCAAAAGATTAAAACGCATCAATGTCCATGTTGATATATGAGAAGTTTAAAGGACAAAGGTTTTTTTTATTTAGACAAAAATGTGAAATGTCTATTTTAATATATTTTAGAAGAAACTGTGAACATTTTGGGGGAAGAAACTGTGAAAAAAATCAAGACGTTGCTAAAAATATGCCACTAGCTCAAGCTGATGCTTTTCGGTGCAAGCTGTATAATAACTAAAGATTATGAGAAAGTTAGTGAAAGATTTTCTCTTTTAGCAATCGATGAATCAATAATTTTTCTCCGCGAAGCACTTTTCTTCCACTTTTATTTCACGGAGCCAATGTTTGAAGGTTGCCAGGTTAGTCTTTTTCTCTGCAGCTCCAGTGTAAGCTCTAATGAGTAATTGCTTTCCTCTGTGAAATGTGAAGGTGCAGACATTCTGTTAACTGTGCTAAAAGAAAAAAAAGGTGGGGAGGAGAGGGGAAAAATCCCCTTCCTGTCAGTGGTCTCTCTTTCTCTCTGTTCTTGTGAGATCTGGAATTGATAAGTGAGAGGCCTCTGGTAACTGAACAGGAAGGATGGAGGGCCTGGCCTCTGAGCCCCTGCCTCTGCACACATGTCCACCTCCCCGTTCAGGCAAAACAAATGGAGCGAAGCCTGCCACTTAACTTCGGGTTTTCCAAAACTCAAGCCTATTAGGTGGACAATCATCACTTGTTGGAGTGAACTCTTATCCTGGAGAGATTATTTTTTTGGTTAAATAATAATAATGACAGAGAGGCATTTTAATAAATAAGACCAAGGGCAAATTAATGTTTAGAAACTGCTTCACACTGAGGCACGATCACAAGTCCCCTGTTATCCTGGCTGGCATTTAGTCAAGTGGAAACACTGTAGTATTAAACAAGCACATGATGGAGCAGTTTATTGTGCCTCCCAAACACGGTCTGAGTGATGAGCTGTTAAACTGACAAGCGGGATGAGGCTGTTGTTGTCTTCACGGGTGTTTAGTACACACCATAAGGGAGATATAGATATGCCGCGCGTAGATTATTTGTGTTTGAAATATGCAGAGGTTAATTGATATGATTTCTTAGCGTCAGAGGAAGTGGGCGTTGATCGCGATGCAAATTTGGTCAGACTTGTCCAGGAGAAGAAACGGGACGGTAAACCAGCTTCACATGCAGCTGAAATCAGAACTGGAATTAGTGCAAATGTTTGCTTTTTGAAAAGAGAAATTACAGAGAGGGTGACTGTAAGTTTAGAGTCATACAGAACAGATTCTCCAAAATTAGAGGAAGATAAAAGAGCTCAGAGAGGAAGACGATCTGTAATTTTGGTAATGATCATCTTTTTTGGGGACAAGGACCATGTTTAGTTTGACATAAAAGATGTAAGTATAGAGGAAAATAAGAAAAAAATGATTCTCAATGTGCTATTAAAGCTATTTATCTTCTCCAAGTTTATTATCACAATCTTCACTTGACATAAACTGGATACTGCCTCGGATTTTTGGCCTTTTTTGTCTGATTCTGTATTTTATAGATAACAGAGTTGGACTTGTATAAAGTGAGTGGATATTTTCAGTGCAGAACCTCGTGGAGCAGCAGTGTCGAACTTATTTTCCCTCAGGGGGGAAACATCCAACTGATGTCAATTTGGCCAGGCGGCGTAATAACCTCAACTAATGACGACTCAACTTGTTTTATTGCAAAGAAGTATGACTTCATTAAACTGAAATTTTGCTACAAAACCTGGAAGATCGTAACATTTTTAAAGGAAAATAGTGCAATTCAAATTTTAGACATTATTTTTTTATCATACCTCCCAGTGTGAAATACAGGGACATATATTTTATGGCCATATTCCAAACTTGAATTTTATGCAATTAAAGATTTTTGACTTTTTGCTGCATTTGGTAAAACAAACATGTAGAATCTTTATGAAAGTGTTTGTTTTCAGACTGATGTTGGCCTCTTCTCAAGCCACGTGACTTCTGTTGTTATCTACTGTTGAGTTCTTGCTTGTAACTCGAGCTAAAACATTGCAAACCCCAGTTAAAGAATTATTATTTCTTTCTCTTTTTTTTTTTTTATATCTCCGATGGTGTCCTGTGGTCTGGGGGAATGTGTTTGACACCCTTTATGTAGAGTCAATATTTTCTTTAGCCATCTAAATCTTGAGTGCCAACTATACAGTTCAAAGCAATTTTACACCCTCTGCAATCTATGAGAAGTGTCCTCCTAGTAATATTCTCTTTCTTCACAAACAGTAGCTCCCAGTAATTAAAGTGCAGGGAGGCCGCAAGATTTGTTGCAATTGCAGGATGGGATCTCCAAAAGTCTCGCTTCGCTTATTACCAGCAGCTGCATGTAACAAGATTCAGTCTGCCAGAGTGTCCAAAACCGTTTTGGGAAATGCAAGAACTCACTTAACTGGATCATAATTACACAACTTGTGTAAAAGTGGCTTCAACAAACTGCACTCGAGCTCAATGATAAAACCGTGTGGAAAGAAATAAACAACACATATTGACAAAAAAAGAACAACTATCCAAGGATTTCACCGATAGGGCTTTCGTGTCTGTGCAAGTATCGACTCATGGTTCATTGTTGATGTGTATCAGATTAGTGGATGAATGGTTTTCCTGAAGAATGCTACGTGAGTAACTGGACAAGATGAGATCGCACCTCAGCAAGATTTCCTTCTTCGGGTATGTCTGACTTTAATCTATGGTTTTTAAGGTTTCCCTCTGTGGAGTATCCCTATTTTTCTAGTCTATTCTAAAAACCCAGGCCTGTGAATTTTGGACAAATGTTTTCCAAGGTTGGGACTGTGGTGGAGATGTTATGGGGTGGTATTCCCATAAGAAAAGGCAAGATAACGTGCCGGGGTGACAGCTGAATTATTAGCCCATTAGTCACAGGAGAGGAAGAAGACGTGGATGAACATGGCATCAATCAAGGAAGCATCTCTTTTTCACAGATAGCCTCCTCTAACTGCCACCCAGGAATCTTGTAAGTCTCTCCCACTGATGTAGGAGCTGGAGGGCCGGGGTCAGGGAGCACAGCCGGAGCTGTCCCGGTGCTCTCTGCTGCCGCTGATGACCCGGCCGCCCGTCCTAGGAACACAGCAGCATAACACAGAGGCAGGACGCAGTGTACCGGACTAAAAATAGCCGCAGCGTCATCGCTGCTTTCCCATACACGCATACAGACGCTGACAAAACGTAGCCCAGGCAGGCACAGAAGCCTGTCTTCAGGTGTGATTATGTCCGGCGGTAATATGTCAGTGACATGCCAGAACAGGTTTGATTGACAAGGCGACTGCGGCGGTACAAAGTGTGTGTGCTCTCGGGACAGATGTTCTCCACGGCGTGCTCCAACGACTCCGGTTCACGTACACCAGGAGCAAACTGTTAAGCAACACTTGGCTCTGAGATGAACTTCCTCGCTTCTTTGGATCCTCCTTCATGTCTCGCGTGTCTTTGTATAGGATCCAATCGAACAAAGACACTGGCGAGAATATGAATATAGAAAACGAACTAATGCAGGCTTCCTTTGACGCTATATTAAAGCTCATATGTTTTTGACATGCCATCCGTGGTTAATGTGTCAGTTTCCTTCACATGATGAATAGCCTGAATAAGCTCCGCTTCATGAGCCAACCAATTAATTAATGATATGCTTTAATATGTTTTAAGAATAGTTGGCATCGCGACGTTCCCGGCTTCTGAATGGTCCACCTCAGTCTCACTACTTGAAATATGACAGCATTAACCTTCCTTCTGCCTAATGTTATTATATTATTGCATTACTCTTTGTCAGTGGAAGCAGTTATTGGGGTCTCTTTAAGTTATTACATTTCTGTTGCAGGATATGACCAAGTGAGCTTAACTCAGCCCCACACAGCTCCGAGTAAATGCTCCATTTGTAATATGAGTAAAGCTAATGAAATGATGACAGCGGCGGCACTGCAGGGCCTCAAATTTGCTCATTACAAGATCCGAGTCTCAGTCGAGTTTCCTGGTTTTATGATATATTTACGGCAGGACGACAAATATGAGCTCGGATCCAATTTTACTGCAGTTAAAGCTCATCAAGTTCTGCGTGTTCATTTTTATTTGAGTCAGCTTCAATTCATCAGGTATATTTATGTTTTCAGATGTTTTCAAATGACTTTGATGAATTTTTTTAAAGCAACACTGCATTAGGCGATGGTATAATCCCAAAACATGAGACTTTCACAGCCCTGTTTGGTCCATTTTGAGGGAAATTCAAGCGGACTATCTGGTATTACAGATATAGGAAGTGAACCATTGTGACGTAGTGTGTGTGTGGTGCATTTTGAGAAGAAAAAAACCGAAACCCCATAGCCTTAGTCCAAAAAAAACAAAAACGGAAAAGTTCGGAAAATGTTTTGAGTAACGACGACGTACAGACACTTATGTGGTCATACATGGTCAAATTACTGTATTGTACAGTTGCTTGTGGCAATCCACATAACAATGGTGTTTTAAAGTGTGCCATCATTTTTTATGTGTGTTTTTGGTGACGTTGAATGGATTTTGTTGCTTTTATATGCTTTTTCTTAATTCTACTTCAGTGGCATAGCGCCCCAAACCAACATCTGCTGTAACTACATAACCTTGTCTCAGTGTTTCCTCCGCAGACTATGAAGTGAAAATAACTTATTTCCTTGAATGACATTAAAACATCTTTCTGCAAACTGTCCCAAACCTCCCAAATTTGAGCAAGTCATACTTTTCAGCTAGTTTCTATCCAGTTTTGTGTCCATCCAACCACACTCATTTGTAGGTTTTGCTAACAGAAGGCAGCTGTTTTCAGCTGGAAAGCTGTAAAATCCCGCTGTTCACTGTCAGTGAAGGGTGATGGATAAAGTCAGCAACTGGTGGAAAAAAAAAAAAAAAAAAAAAGCAGATCATTCTATTTTGAACTGATTCAGAACAAACCTACAAGACCAAGGTAAGTGAACCTAGATTTATCAAGAGGGCCCCAAATTTTCTCACCCCCAAAATGTTTTTGAACTATTTTAAGACAGTGTTTTTAGTAAAGTCAGTATTAACAAGTTATTATAGCTTTGTCCAAATGTGAGTGTGTGTATGTACGAAGCTGGGATTACCTCCGGCACCCTGCCACCCTCCACAGGATAACGCAATATAGAGGATGAATAGATAGAATATTAATATTATAACGGAGTAATAGAGCAGGAAAGTTAGACTGGCATTATGGTAAAACACATCTAGAGTCTCTCTATTGTTTAAAAAAACACCGACCAGCACATCAAAGAGTTGTATAATTATTTTTGATTCACTCACAAAGAAAGAACATTTTTCCTCCTTGCTTACTTTGTAAATTTTCTGAAAAGACAAGATACTTTCTTCTGTCACCATAATATGAGCCATGTGTCAATCTAGATTTCATTCTTCAAATTCCCAGATTTTTCATCAATAACTCGTCATAACAACAAACTAAGAAATTTGCGTTTTGAAAGTCGACTGATCTTCTCAAACATTCAGAGTGATTGTTTTACAGTGAAGTCAGGTCTTTTTTTGAAGACTTGTGGCAGACAGGCATCAATTTCAGACATGTTTGGTAATTTTTGAGATCAAAGGCGACGATGAGGACGATGATACTGATGCTAATCCCACTAAAGGGGATGATTGAGTCATCAAGGCAAAACAGCTGTCTTCTGTGCACCTACCCCCCAAACAACCCCTCCTCCCAAGGCCTCTAATAGCTGATGATGACGGCAGCAGAGTGTAAGCGAGCGCAATTGACAGTGGAGTTTGACTTTCCTCTGGGAGGAGGGAGGAAGACCGAGTCTGAGCGGAGGGGAGCAAGGCAGCAGGGTGGCCATGAAACATTCATGCACCTGGGGACTCTTTGCATAAGGAGAGCAAGCTGAGCCAGTAATGAAGTAAAAGAGCAGAGGACTTTTAATGGCTCTGTTTGTCCTTTTATGAGATTAGCTGTAGTCTGGCTTCTTATATAAACTGCATTAAAAGCCTAATTGTGTACAGTGACATAGTGAGGACTTGTTGATGCTGCCTGCTGCAGTGCGTCGCACAGAAGGTTGTTCACTTTTGGTGTAATCTAATTGCGATTAGCTGCAAGATAATTAGGGCCACAGGTGCGTGGTTGGTTATAGCCAAAATGTGGACGGCAGTAGGTGAGTTATTCCCGGATCGGCCACAACCGTTGCCGTGACAAGGGGGCACCAAATGTGGACATCCCCAGTTGCGCCCGGTCGAACATTTGTCCCCCCTCCCCCCTTAACTCGTCCTGCAAACTCACGCAGGGACGGAAAAGGCGAGAGAGGAGCAGAGGAAAGACAAGATGAAGAGTTGAAGATGGCAGAAGTAATATTTAGACAGCTGCACGTGTAGTGTCGTGTATCTCTGTCACTGGAAGGAGGGGCTGGAGGAGGAAGGATATTTTGGTGTCCTCAGCGAGGCCTCAGACAAACTGTGGCTGCAGTATTGATGTCACCGCTCGGTCCCGACAGCGGACTGTAAATCACAAGTCTCCATTATGTATAGATATATAAAACACCTGCTGCCCCGGCCCCCCTCTATCACAGCAGTATATTATCTATCTGAGCTAAATAAACTGAGAAAACCTGTTCAAACATGTTCTCCGAGGTAATGCATTAGCGAGGCCTCACACGAGAACTGGCTGTCCGTGTCTCCGTCTCAGTACAGTAACTGTGGTTGTGTGAGACAGCTGGTCACATGTCTGCGGTCCTGTGCTAGACTGGCCCTGTGCCTTGAGGTGGTGGATGGCAGCTGACTGCTCTGATTCACTGAGAACTCAAATCACGTCGCTGTATGCTTCACAATGGATTGACTCACGGGGAGTCGCCGCCGCCGCCGCCACGCTCGTTCAGTGGCCATCTCTCCTCTGATTTACTGGAACTTTCTGTTTGACTGCTTTGTTGCCTTAGTGTTTGGATGGAAACAGTCTCCTTCTCTATTTTTCTGTATTGTCACACTTTTTTCTTTCTTTTTTTTTAAATTTCAGAGAGAGCCGTCTTTTTCCCGTCCTCTCCTCATGTGGTATTTCTTGTCACTCTGTTTTCTTGGGGAGTATGTGGACTACCAGCTTATTTTACCTGACATGCCCCCACATTACCACCCGCTCAAACACACTGTCCCCTTCATGGCTGAATAATATTCCTCACTGGAGCTGCAGCAGTGAAACTCAAACCTGTCCCCTACAAATATAAGAAAACATTCGAAGGCTCATCTCATGTCAAAACTAAATATCATATATTAGCTTTTTTGGGGCAAGGCCAGTGTAAACAACTTTCTTTATACTACCTCAGTAAACACATTAAAAATGAAAATGTGTCTTGCAGCGTATTTTGTTGTTATGGCCTTCAAGAAAAACCCCTTTTTTGCCCCTTTTTTTTTTTTTTTTTACTTTCTCAACCACAAAAAATAATGAGTAAGTATGCTGTTAATATTATGTGATTGTTCATAGTTATCACAGGAACGATTGTAGGTATTTAAATTAAAAAAAAAACTTTGAGAAAAAGCTGAGAAGCAGATAGCAGAAGCTCCTGGAATGAGAATGAGTAGTAATTCCTAAAGAAAAGTAAAAAATTTGTATCCAGTTAGTCGATTACCAACTGGAGTTTACAAACAGCCTCCCTTGTTTATTGAAACACCTCTGATAGATACAAAGTCTCTAAACTCAGAGACACAAATGTCACATTAGATTAAAAGGATGAATTAAAATGAAAAGAAGACTAAAAGACATAAACAACAGAGGCGGGTTAAAAGGAATAAAAGTTTCCCACTGACGTTATCTTGTAAAAAGAAAAGCCCAACAGGCTGTACTAATCGATTATTTACATTCTGACTGTGATCTACAACTTGTTTTCATTTTTAAAACCATTTCCACCTCCGGTGGGTTAACAAATCACACGCAAAGCAAAAGTAACTTTGTACACAAGAGCTTGTGAGCCATGGGAAAACATTTTGTAGGAAGTGCTGTCTGAGGATGAAAAAGCGTTGGAACGAATGTTCCCATTTGATTGGCCTCCATCATGTGGTGCCTGACGTTGCGTCGAATTACAGAAAAGTCAATCTAGACTCTGCCTTTTTTTTTTTGTCCTTCCCATGAATGAGGAACATTTGTTTTATTTTTTTGACACTTTGTCTAATTTACTATGAATGGGGGAAATAACAGAAGAGAAATCAGCTCTCTAATAACTGTGTATGTAACTGTACTTCCTTTTGACTGTGTTTCCTACGTGTCCATTTGATCTCCGCGGGGTAGCCGGTTGCTTTTGTGCTCCACTGTGCCTGGTGACAGCATGCAGAATCGTAACATTAAATCTCTGCCCGCGGTCACTCTCCATCCCCTATCACATAATAACATGTGCAACACCCGCGCAGCAGCCGCTAATTGCTGCTGGATATTACAGCGAGGTCTCTTAAGACACTGACCTTGCTTTAGCCAATCATCACAGAGCGCGTTACCAGGGTGAGCTCTGATCAGAAGAGTCCCTGCAGCACGAACAGGAGGAATTAATTATTCAGACTGGCTGCTTGCACCTTTTTCGCTGGACACCACATTTAATGACATCTATAATGGCATCTATGTAAGAGATTAATAATGATGTGAAGCTATCAAAGCATAACAAAATGCACAAAAGACCAGCCAGACAGCTCGCTGCATGCCAGGTACAAACACAAAGAACAGGTTTATGGCCGCATCCAATTTTTTTTTTCTTTTCAAATCTCAATATCATTACCTAATGTCTCTTTTTTTTTCTTCCTGTGCAGTCTAGAATATTTAGCTCTACTCTGATGTCCAACTCTAAATATTTATTATACAAGGAAATGAAGGGTTCTTAGATTAGATCCTCTCTTAACAATATTTACTTCTCTGCTGATTCTGTTTAGCCTTTACAAGTTGGAGGAAAAGGTCTTATAGAAGTGAGTGGTCTGGTTTTCTATTAACCTTTAACTAGACAGGACAGATCTTTAATGAAGTAAAACAACTTTTGCATTAGCTCAAGTGTGTTGTTTATGTTTTAGTGCTCTTATTTCTAAAGTACTTTAGCACAATTAGTCTATAAAAGTGCATTTGTGATACATTAAATGTTTAAATTAGCATATAATACTGATATAATGAACATTTTGAGGCAGTATCTTCACAGATTATTTGGGGATGAGATTTTTACGAAGTGACGGGGGTTTACCCTCCCTCTGGTTTTTAACCACAGGATAAAATCTATCTCACCTTGATAGTGTTTAAATCTACTTTAGCAGCAGTCAAAACCAAAGATGGTCAATCGAATCTCTTCTGAAATTTAAGTAAAGCAAACCTACCAACTCTCACGTAACTTAGCTTTTATAGGCCCCTGTTTGAAACGCTTAGAAATTTAAGATTTTAACCTTTAGACATTATTGTAGGCTCCTTCAAGACTTTGTTCACCTCTAAAAGATGGTTATTTTATGTCATATATAATCATAATAAATGTGTTTAAACTGTTCAAAAATAGGGAATTATTCGCAGTTAATGGTTTACTGAGTTCTTTAACATTGCTGCTATATCTTTTCCAGTATAATGCGGTCTTACAAAAGAAAAGAAATGGGTGGAAATGTGGCTAAACTAAATAATGTGGACATAAAAACGAAAACGGTGAAGTCTTAGTTTATGTTGAGCAACTCGAAGTAAGTCGACTACGAGCATATGTGGTGTTTGGAAAAGCATAAAGCAGAAGTTTTATGGATTTTATAGAACTCCTACAGAAACAACATGACTGATTGTGTATTCCGTTTCTGTCATTAATTTAACACCAATAGATTGTAAGAAGCAGGATGAAACACACAAATTACCAAATATTTTTGCTTTCCATATTGGAGGATTAAATCTAATGCAACGTGCATGCTTTGCCTCATGTTTTTGGATGAATGCTGGACCCCTTATATTTCCATAATAGGAGTGTTCCTAACAGCTATTTGGGTCTGTGAAGAATGAAAAAAGTCCTGAATGAAACCAGATTAAAGCTTTAACAAACCTCTTATGTATGTGATTTTGTGTGTGACTTTTTATAGTATTATTATATTATAAAAGTAATTTCTTGATTAACTTTTTTGATACTATAAAACACTTTATTCTTCTCTAAAATCTGCTTTATTAATATATATCTAAACAGCCTTGCTCTGGTTTTGTTGATGTATCAAGAAAAAGAGAAACTGTACTGCAGCTCTCACTGCCACTGTGTGTATTTGGTGTAAATAATGCTGTGCAGCAGCAAGGTTACTGACTCTAGTTGCATCTGCATTATGCTAATGTGATGAGAACAGGAAGCCAATAGAGGCTAGTTGTGCCGGATCGCAACGGGGACGCGGGCGCAGGAGTCATCATGCAAATTATCAGGATGGCTGATTGTTCAAAAACAAAAGTTTAGCGAGCGATAAGTGGCCAGAACCGGACCTCACCTCCAGTCAGCCGGCCAGATTCAGATGCTGAGTTCAGCTTTGATATTTCTCCTCTATAACCGAATGTTCTTATCGCGCGGCCCGGAGCAAACATGCAAACAATCTGGCCTGTGTGTTTCCAGTCACATGGGTCTGAAGTGCTGGATAGTCGGCGTGTCTGTCCTGGTATTTCCTGAGGCTTCCTAAACACACTCACACACACACACACACACACACACACACACACACACACACACACACACACAGGCGTTCTCT
>OMNM01009417.1:20825-33641 GCA_900302745.1 Parablennius parvicornis | reverse complement strand
AAGAACACCATTATATATCATGAGTTTATTGTGATTATTAAATGATGAATCTTCACATCAAAGGACCTTGTGTCAATTTTGATCTTATTTAAACAAAGACATGTGAAATTAATTGTTTCTGGCCATCAGCAGTTAAAGGATAATCTAAGAAATCAGCCTCACTATTTCACTTTAAAGACAGCTTTTCATTTGTTTGTTTTCAAGTGTTAATGAGCCTCAAATGTATCTGCTCATATTCAAGCAAAGACCGTTTTGAAATACATTTTTTGTCTAGAAAGGTGAAAGCCTTGACACCCACATGCATCATCTGTAAACTGCCAACCTTCTTCAATACGGGTAGATATGGAGTAAATTCATTGCAAAAGAAACAGTGGACAGTCTATTTACAGACACGCTTCAGCATTTGAGCTCTCGTCCTTATTGAGAGGTTGAGGCTTCTGACAATAGCAAATCTCCATAACAGTAAATCTCTATAAATCCTCCCATGATAGCAACTTTCAGTTGCAGTTTAAATTGGCTTCTCTCCAAAGCATCATTGGGGATTTAAATACTAACCCTTCCTCCATCACTCTGTGTAACACACACATATAAACATCCTTTCAATGAGGATGAGCAGCCACATTTAAAACAATATGAGGATAAATGTTTTAGTGTTGAATACATAATGGGAAACTGTCCATTAAGACCTAATTGCAGTATGTTTTCTTCATTTAAGCCATTTCAAAAAGTCATCAATAAATTCAGTGATCGATCAATACTTGAGATTAAATGTCAAATGATCATTTTGGGACATTTTTTTTGATATTATTACCCAGAGAAAGGTCATATCAGGGAATGGAGAAAAGCAATGGGGAGTCACATGAGTAAGGTCTGCTGCTCACACAAGGATGATCACTACCTGACTCACTGTGCCGCTGCAGTCTTCAGGATGACTTTGGCCGGTGTTAAAATGCGAGTAGTTCAGATAGCAATACTAAATGAGTTATTTTCAACAGCTTTCTGTTTTTTAAGCGGGTCAAACACAGTTTTGATAAAACAAGGTAGGAATTTTCAGACAAATCAAAATGTATACAATGATCTTTCCACCAAACTACTAACATATTCAAAGTGATGTTAAAGTTAAAAATTCAAACTGATGCATTTAGAATATGGCATAAGGACTTAGCAGTTTGTGCATTTGATGACTTTAAGAGTTTCAATAGCAGCAAAGTTGAAGAGGGACTGAGGTTATGAGGTCTGCTGCTGGGGGATGTGACCAGTCCAGCATTACACACAGTGGATATTAGACAATACACATGTTCACAAAAAAATTAAATTATTCATTCCTTTATAAATCCTTACGGTTGTCTAAAACAGGGGTGTGAAACGTAAGGCTTGTGGGCCAAAAACCATCCCTCAAGTGGCACCAATCCGGCCCAGTAAATCACAGAGAAAATGGTATAAATGTCCCTGAGAACACTGATTCTTTTCATTGAATTTCTTAAATGTAAGAAATTCGAGGCTGCCAGGAAAGTTAAAACTAGTATTAACCTCAAAGCCACACCGTTAGGATGAGTTTGTAAAAAAATGTATATTTCAATAGCTGCAGAAGAAGTTTTTTGGGATAATTCACTATATTTTACACCAGAAGGTTACATTAAAAATGACTTTATGTTGACAAAGAAAAAATATAAAACATCTCAATAATTCGTACTTAAAACATCTGTGTGTACCTGCAATCTGTCTTGGTAGTCTATAAATTACTGCAAGTCACTTTTAAGAACCTCTAAACTCTCTGTCATGTTGTAAAATAAAAGAGTTTAATATGTCTTAAAACCAAAGAATTAACTTCTTAAGATGCTGAATTAAAAACAGGCTTTATTTTCTGCAAAGAAATATGCATAGCTAATTCAAATAATGGGAAATATATTAGCTGGTGGTTCAACAGCAAAATGTACTGAAACCCAATCAGTTTCAAGTGAAACAATTATTAGATTTCAGCCTAAATCTAATCTGTTTAAAAAAGGATTATCCCGAACCCAAGAAGGAAATTGATTTAGCGTGGCTTTCTGTTCGACAGAGGAAACGCAAACACTCTCGTCAGGGTGAACATTATTGAAAGAATTAAAAGAGACATGTCGAAATGTGACTTTAGGCTGAAAGAGCAAGCCCGACACAAGCCCACAGGGAAATATAAGCAAGCACCGCAGAAGAAGCTGTATTACACACAAAGGAGAAGTTTTCATTGGCTCTGACCTGAAAGGCAGATGAAGGTCATGTAGTCGCCCTGACCGCCCGTAGCCAGGAACGGGATCTTCTTCTTCGTCCTCCGCTTCACCTGCACAGCAGCAAGCATCTTCTCGTCGTGGGGGATGAAGACCTCCTTGTTGATGGCTGACTTGGCACTCATCTCTGAATCAGGCAGGAGGAAACAGCCGGCGAGCAGTTAAAGTGAAGAGGTCCAACCTTCACTGAAGAGGAGACGAGAGAGAAACTGAGTGCAAGGAGAAACATAGAGACACAGAGCCAACATCAAGAAGACTGACTTATTTACAATCATTATACACATTGAATCCCCTGATTGAGTTGTAATCGGCAGGTATATAGTTTCTGGTGCAGTGGTCCATCTAAAACAAACAGGTTGTTTCATTCTTACTCCAAACAAACTCTGGTAAGAGAAATTCAAGACTGAAACCTGAAGGCTGCACAGACCAAACACAGGAAGTGAAAAACATCAGAAGGGTCGTATTCTTGCAGTAGATTGTTCTCAATCCAAACAATGAAGGAAATCCTGCAATGGCTGTGGTACTTTCATACATTTAAAAGTAGTTTGAAACTTGCAAAAGTACCACTACATTAAACATGTGTGCGTGATACTGAAACACTGTTGGAGAAGTTATGTTGCAGAAAATCACATTTTAGTCGGATGTTAAAAAAAAAAAAAAAAAAAAATATTTTCATTTGTTGAAATTGAGGAATCACACAAGTATGAAACTGAATGTCACACAAAACTGACAAAATGAAGAAAGATCACCTCTACCTTTTAGGACTTTTTTTTTTTTTTTTTAGTGCATCAAAATACATAATTTCTACAGATCATCCATCATCTTTTAAAATGTGCTTATGTTGCATCTGGCTACGACATCATTCAAAGTCTAAATGCATTCAAAAAGAATTGGGCACAATTAAAAAAACATAAATTAAAGGATTATTCTGATTATCAGTATTGCATCTGTACAGGTGAGCACTGAAGTTATGATAATATCAACGATAACTAATATTTTTGCTGAACCGAGTTAGCATCGCTCGCATGACCGTTTGTTAGTCACCTAACTTTCGTTGGTGAAGATGCCAGAGAGTCACAACTCAGTCTATATTCTCCAGGGACTTGGTAGTTTTATAGTCGAGAGTAACCATAATACCTATCCAACTTTGTTGTAATGTACATTTACCCACCATAGTAAATATTCAGAGCGTATTGTTCTCTGCACATATGTGTAGATTCATTACAAAAACAAAGAACAGCGAGAAACTAATGGCCCAAAGTGTTTGTCAATTTCCCAGTAAATGGACAACACTTTCAAAATGTTGTCATGTAAACGCAAATCTTTTCTTAAACAAGAATGCAAAAACGATGCATTTATATTTGAAACACTGTTGAGCCAACAGGACCATACATATACATTTTTTATTTCTTCCTCCAAACTACCTATATTAGCATATCTTACTATATTATATTTTGTTTGAAATTTTACTTTCTTGTTTTGTGCTGTGATCACAGAATCAATCTTCAAATTTGAATTGGACCCGTCTGCATGAAAAGCTACATATGAAAGAAACATGATCAATTCAGTTGAAATCAGAAACGTGAATCGATCCATCACTGAAAGAAATAAAGTAGAATCCAGTCTTTACTAGATTTAAAAGAACTTATCAGGTAATCTCTGAGACAAAAGCTCAAAGAGCCTTGAGAAGGAATAAAGACATAATACCCAGTTCTTTTTCTCTCTACATGAGTGTATCATTATATGACGGAAGAGTTAAAACTCTTAACAGTTGCCCGATCACAACCTCGGCCTCGGGCCAACTGCTGCTGTCCAGTAGAAGTCTACAGTAGAAACAATCCCACACCAGCAATCTGAATTCATACACTCCGCTGGTCACAGTGCAAAAAGTACGTTAAAGTAATGACAGAGGGAGTCACAGGCTTCCAAAACAAGGAACGCTTGTAATTACATCGCTCTGTTTCCCTGCCCGTCTCCAGATTCCATATCGCTAAATGTTTTGCCAATGTTCTCCTTGGAAGCACCGCCACTCACAAAGGTGAAATAACTTCAACCGAGGCTGTTAAGAGTGATGGTGGGCCTCCAAGATACAAAACCACAATCATGTTTCCATCACAAGCCAACATCTTATTCGCAAGTTTGTTCCTGGGAGACAGAGTACACAGCGAGGGACGGTGACCTCACGTGTCCTGGTTGTGTCAGGGAGAACTGTGTTGATTTGGCCAGCGTTCAAACCCTGGATTCAATCATGATGAAGTAGGTTAATCAGATCCAAACACTTCCAAAATGACTGTGGAACTTAATCTTTCTCTCAACCACACATACAACTCCACCCTGCTGTTGATGGACAAATTTGTTAGTGCTAACCAGTGGATGAATTAGGCTACTGTGAAGCCAAAGCAAGGCACGCAGCAAAAAACAATGTCTCCATCACATCGACTCGCCACGGTTACAACCACCCACAAATTCAAAAGATGTTTTCCAGCAGTGCAGCCAGCTTGGAAGCCGTGAGTACAAGCAAATCAGAGTCCAAGTTTCATTGACTTGCACAAGAGCACAGTTTACACAAGTAATAAAAAGCCTGCGAGCCGCCTTCCACGTCTATAAACTCAAAGGCTGAAAGGGGGCCATTGTTGATCTGTGGTCATTGTTAAAGCTGGATTACGTCAGGCCAATGAGAGCACTTCAACACCGGAGCAGGATAAAAGCTTTGGTCACAGTAGCCTTGTTAGAATGCAACACAATCTAATAAATTGTCCCACTTACAGCATTAGCCGTTATTGTTTCATTTCTGTTGAGTGTGTTGCCTCTATTGGTCATTTCTAAGAAACCATATAGAGGTGCTTTAACAATGGAATATAAATCATCATCTCTTTGACAATCACCAAGAATATCTGCCAAAAGTGTAAACTGAGAGCTTCCCTGCATTAGACCAAGTAAGACAAAGCACTCAAAAGGTCACTCTAATTTGTTTTGTTTTATTTTTTTTATTATAATTTTCACAACAGATCTTCCTCCAATACTCTCAGCCTCTTGTATCCTCCTCCCTCACACCAATCACCTGCATGTCCTCCCTCACTGAATGGATAGTTACGAACCAACTCAATGGCCTGTAGCTCCATTATGAGCATTCTTTTCCTTACATACATGACTGAACCGTCTCTCTCACATTGTCACCAGACAGACCCATCATGAGCTTCAACTTATTTCTAATTTAATGCAGTCCATTCTGATAAATCTCAGCAAACATCTCAAATCTCATGCAGCCTCTCGTCCTTTGGTCACTAACCAACCATCTTCCTTCCCATTCACACACATACTGTTTTTCACCTGCTCTCCTTCATTCATTCCTCTCTAATGCAAACCGTCACTTCTCCAGGATCTAAATTCTACATTTTCCTGCAATGGAGGCACTTGGAGCCTTTTTCCAATCTGCTCTTTTTCCACCCACCTCCCACCCTCCTCTCTGCCCTTTCAGCAATGCGAGCCGCCACAGTAAACAAAAATCCACGCCAAGACTGTGTGGAGAGTAATTAAAAAGGCTAATAAATATGCCTCTCCATTGGAACTTAAAAAGATGTCCAAATTCCAAACACTTTGGCTCGCAGAGAGACGCATGAGGCTCCTGCAGAAAGAAGCACAGAGTTGTTTTGCATTCAAGCCAACTATCAAAAAGCAAGAGAGCCCTTTCAACTGGGGGTCTTTTTCCAGCAAGTCAGACACGGTGCAAAGACTATGCAAACCTGTTTGAGGCGTGCACGTCATACTGAGAATTGATAAAGACTGAAAAAGCCGTACTGTGTCAGTCTAACCTCAAAGCTCTACAAAAGCTTGGGTGTCACATCCACTGAATAAGACATTTTCCAATATTCTAAAATATTGTATTCTCGACCAGCTTTCAGGGTTTCAACATAATTTTGCAATGACAGAGAATAATTGTGAATTTTTTTAATGACTGATCCTTGTTAAGGGGACACTTAATTTGAAAAATTTATTCCTTTACAACAACCTGTAGCACACTGATATTATTTCGATTAAGATTAAAATCAATAAACGAGGCTACCCTTTCCTCTCATTGCTATTTGGATAAGAACTGGATGGCTCAATGAAAAAAGGTTAACAGCTGAGAAGTGGCTGGTTTTGTTTGCCTTCTGATAGCAGCGGAGTTCCTCAGAGGAAGCCCTAATCCGTAGCATTTCTACATCATCCTCAAGCGAAGAAGGAAGGCTGCCCACATCTCGCCTCAAGCTGTCACCAGCGTAGATTCCCCCTCAGGTGGCCCACTGAAGCATGACAGGAAGCAGGGACGAAGAGATTGGGGTGTGAGGAAGAAAACAAGAAGTAGGAATAGGAGGAGGAGGAGGAGGAGGAGGAGGAGGAAGCAGACAGGAGCCTGGAGGCAGTGAAATGTAGCCAGCTACAGTGCACAGCTTACAGTTTGACTTTGAGCAGACTTATGCAATGCTCACAGCGCAGGGTTTAACAGTTGTAGCCAGCGAGCTGCTGCTGTGGCAGTAAAAAGAGAGAATGTATATTTAATGGCTGCTTAGCACCTCATTCTAAAACAAAGCCTTCTTTCAAAAACACTATCAACTCAGGTTGCATATGGCCCCTGCTCATTCCCTCATATGTTAGTGTGAAGTCGCTGCTCTCCTGGGGGGGGCCGCACTGGAGCGTGGTCTTTGAGTTAGTTTGCGCAGCCCTTCATAAAGCAGCCACACAGCCCCGCTCTCCAGATACATGCACACGAGGAATTGGAAAGCAGAAGAATCTGACGAAATGGGCTCAGAAGACGAGCAGATGCACCTTATCAAAGTCAACCGGCAGCGTGGCTTTTTGTTTCCTCTGGAGAGACATGAAAAGTCCAAGCCGAACCAGCGGCTGGCACAGACCACGTCCATCTGCATCCCATCTATTACCACATATATCCACTCCGCCGCTCACGTAATTAAAAGTCTGGTAGCTGATGTGACAATTACTTAGTGAGCCATTATGGATCAATCATATAAATATGAAGCAGTGAGATAGAATGCGCTGTGGGAGTAAGTGAATGTGGGAGGTGGTCAAGTGAAACGCAGTAAATATAGATTTTGTACGTGTGCATGCTTGTCCTGCCTTTAGAAGAAGCAATTGGTTTTGCACCCTTAGAGTGAAAACGCCTTGAAAATAAAGAACAGCTCAATTTGTCAAAGGATTGTATGAGAGGTGAGACTTAATTGCAGGACATGGGTTATGTTCAAGTTAAGGTGAGGGTAAACGTGAAGGTTTGTATCAGTGCACAGAAGCACCAGAAAATGATAAACATGGAAAAATACATCTTTCCTATCTTATCTTTAAGAACAGCTATCACTGAAAGGAAAAACTATTTTTCCTCAGCCCTGTGAGATATTCCCTGTGGCAGCTTCAACCTAACCTTTGGATATTTACAGTCCTCTGCTGGGTATGGAAAAATTACATATCCCTACATAGATAGCACTGCAAAACCAAACAGAAAAAAATAAGAATTATGGTCTTGCAGGAGGCTAAAAAAAAAAAAAGAGTCTCCAAAGACACATAAGTGAATTGGCTTTACAGGATTTTGAACAGAAAATGCACGACAATTTTCTGCCCCTAATTAAATAAAATACTGCAAACATTCAAAAGACAGTGTTCTTCCATGGGTCTGTTTGCAGTAGCTGAGAGATAGTGTGCTCCTGATACAGTCACGTTCAGTTAACACACAGGTGCACCGCACTGGTGTGTCAACACACATATGTTCCCTTTTTTCCCCCTCCTTTGGAAAGTCCACAACAACATATAGAAGAGTTTATCCAGAGCAGAGAACAAGACAGACAACCAGAGCACAAATATTTCCTTCAGCTGAAACTTGAGCCAAACAGCTAAATTAGTATGTTATACAAAATAAGTACATCAAAACTTATAATAATCTGGCAAGATCACAAACTAAACAGATATTTTTTTTCCAAACGCCTCTTCAAAAAGTAGTTTACATCAAGTCCTCCCGCTCACATTAGACATCCTTTGGAAACTTGCAAAGGCAAAATAGTTTCATTCAGGCGTTCGAGAAATAAAACATCTTGCCTCATCTGTAGCTTTTCACCCGTGTCTTTCATGTCGAATTATGCACAACCTTGATTTTAAAGAGCGAAACCTCCCACGGTGCTCACATCCTCACAGATTCAATCTTTAGAGAGTGATGTCACTCATCCGTGTCACTACGAGTGAGCAGCATCCAACAACGCCACGCGAACAGATGGCGAACGTTACCTCTCATAAAATAATTGAGAGATTACACCATCCGCCCTGCTGCTCTCATGGTGTCAACGCCAGCCTGCGACGTATTGAAATTCAGAGCAGCAGCAAATAACGTGCAAAGCTTAGTGTTGACACCTTCGAGTATAACATATTTTTCTTACTCAGAAATAGCAAATCAATTGATAAAAGCCAATAATACCAAGAATTATTCTGTTACACAGCTACTATGTTCCAGGTCACGCTGAGGAAATACTCTCTCTGGTATTTCATAAGACATAAAACACGGTGAACAAAGAGCCCAGCAACAACAATATCTCAACAATTTATTACCTAAAAACTACATTCAGGGAATCAGGCAGGGCTCGATTGTGAAATACCAGGTCCATCAGTCTCTCTCTGAAATAACCCCTTTTTAATACTAAATCCAAAACAAGCACAACAGAAGGGCCCGCTCACTCAAGCGGGGTATGACGGCATTCCTGATTCAGCCGTCCAAGTTCTGAGATTGAGGAACCAAATCCCTCCTTCACAGGAAAGCCTGTGCCAGTCGGCAAAGCTCATTAACAGTTAGTTTTCCAATCTTCGACTTCCAGAGATATGCAAACATGTTTGATTTAGTCGAAAACAAGAGCGTGGCAATGAAAAGGTGGAAGGATTTCTCAAGGCTCCTGCAGACTGTGGCGTGTCAGCAGTCATTGATTTATTACCTGAGGAAAGTAGATTTTATAAACTTAAAGACAACTGCTCCAATTTACTTCCATTCACATTGATACAGTAGACATGTACTGTATGTCATCTACATATCGGCTATGCCTTCAGAAGGTTAAAAAATAAGCAAAGTTTGTTGCATTTATATACAAAGAAATGGTTTGATATGGAAGAAAATTAAGACATTTGACTGGATCTGGTGTTTTACTTGAGTTAATTGTGATTTTCTGTTGCATTCTTATTGATTTGTGGACCTCACAAAAGCAGTCACCATCTGGAGTGTTGTGAAACAGTGGTTGTGTAATTTCTGATACTAACAGTAGAGGATCTCAAACACTCTGTGGTTGCACAAACATGACAACAGCCCCTCTAAATGTTAAAACCACAGATTTTTAAACCACAAAAACAGAAATCATCACAATTACTCTACTTTCCCCTGGGACAGGCTAAAATGTACTACCCAAGAGAAGTGGCAGCAACTCAAATCAAATTCAGTAACAAACACTCGTGTACATCCGGTTTCAAGCCGCTCTCCGTCTATGCAGCATATTCAAACGGCTCAGGTGAAAAGTCGTCAATATTTGTTGTTTGTTTTGTTTCTGATGCAGCAGTACATCCAGATTCCCCACAGCAAAATGAACAGTCATTTGATGTGTGGCTCCAATTCTGAACAGCTCTGTTTACTGACGTCGTCAGCGAGGAAGAAGAAGAAGAAGGAAAAAAAACAACAAAAAAAAACAATACACTGCAGAGATTCTTAAGTTTCTCACAGCTGAAAAACTTTGCTCTCAGCAGAAGAATCAAACTGATTTTCATGAACACTGAAATCCATCCCGACATCCAGCTGGCAATTTGAGTGACTTTATTGTTGAGGCAGTGTTACAGCAGTTTGCCCGAGACTGATCTGACTGGATCAAAAAAGCTCCATCCTGTAATTTCTTCGTCATGTCTTCAGTCTGCTTTTGACAACCGATCACTCTGTGAAAGATTCACTGCAAGGCAACTATATAAATCTAATAAGGACTCAGCAGCTGTCAATGATCTCTTGATGGTTCTGGAAAGTTCTTTTTGCAGGGTTATCTTTGACTTGCAACAATTAAGTTTGGCATTTTTTTTAAATAATGTAGAGAATAGGTTGATGTAGTACTGTTGTCATAAGAACAGAGAACAGTATTACGCATTGTATTTTGGCACAGGAAGTTATAGATGCATAAGTTTGCATAGTTGCATCAGAGGAAATTGACAGGTTGGCATGTGTGTGAGTCTGCCGAGGAGAACTCTTGCTGGCAAACACAACATAAGCACTGGAGAAATGTGGCTTCCACAGTCGCACCTCGGCTTGTCAACAAGAAGAACAGGAGGAGTCACACTTTTTGTCAAAGTCTCAATTATAGATTTCCAAAAGCCATTTTGAAAAAGATGGTTCAGAGTTTACAGAAAGAAACATGGAAACACTTCAAAGCTCATGAAGCGCCACAAATCTTGTTTATGTAGTTTTTAAACATGTCTTTTGGTGAAGTGGGCCTACAAGCACAGTTCAGTTTACTTTATATACTTGAAGTCTGCGGTTGCTTTGTTTTGAAAAATGAAAGAGTCCATTGATTTTGTTATTATTTATTGACCAATTCATTATTCATTAACACTTTAAAGTTTTGGATTGTTCAAAGACATGCCAGTTTTACTCTGCTGATGATGTGTTGTTGAGAGAGAAACTGCAGGTTCAGACATTTGGTGCATGTGCTTGGCGGAGGACCTGAAGGTGCGAGGTTACCATTTGTGAGATTATGACTTAATACCTCTTAAGTCAGAGTCCCGCCTGGACATAATGAAACGGTCTCACCGCTGGACTTCGGGCGTTCCGATGATGCTGACAGAGCAGGGCTGCCGAGACGAGCAGACAACCTGTGACTATGTCAGGAAAACATTTATTATCACATTAGTTTCGTGTCTTGGAAGCTGCTTCATATGCCGTGAATCTTGGGGTCTGTTTTTCAATTGGAAATAGAAAAAAAAAAAAGTATTTTGGGTGACTCTTTACACGACAACCATGCTCGGAACCACTGACAACAGAACTTAATGAGAATGATCCATTTCGGTGTAAACGGCAAAAACTGAATTCAGCTGAATTGATTCATGTACACCGCAGTCATAGAAACTAACATGAAGGATAATTCAAAACAATACATGCAGAATGTGCTGTTCACTCTGGAATTTAACACAGTTTCTGTAGTAAAGGGTACATTTATTACACCATCATCTGGATCACATGTGGAGACACATTTCAGTTCTTACAAACAACTTATACCGAGTGGGCCAAAATAACAAAGAATGACTGTTTAAAGGATCATAAATGTTTACAAAATAATGTTTTCTGTGTGCACACAAGTGGTTTTCTTGGAGAAATACAGCACCCATTAGTGGTCCAACATGAAAATGACATCATTTTCAGCATTTCTGTCATTTTTGTGTAACTAGCCATCGTTCTGACAACGTCATTGAAACGCAAAACTTAAATCTAAAACGACAATGCAAAACTGATGGATTTTCAATTGACACTTCATGTAAACAGGACTTCAAACACCTCTCATGGAGTGGTCAGCACTCCTTACAGTCCAAGAACATAAATTTGTGAGCAATTTGTGACTTTAATGTTTCCATATTACATGGACACACTTACTGTATTTTTTTTCACGGTGATATTGAATAACTATCGAGAATTAAGAGGATCTGCAAGAATTAGTTGCAATTAAAGACATCTTTCTAAGCTGGTCTGTTTGATAACCCTTCTTTTGCTGGTGGAAACATATAATACAGTTCACTGTGAGACAACAGGTTACTGACATCAAAAAGCGAATAGTGTATATCCTGCTGACAACTACCTTTATGTAAAGAAATACGAGGAACCATTGATCACGAGTCCAGAATAGAGCTTCTTCACATCAGCGGACTGAACAATACCTTTGGGTTTTCCCTCAAAAGGAAAGATATGGAAGGATCCATCTATTTCCCTTGGTGACTTAGCTGCTAGTGAAGGTTATATAGTGCCAGAGAGGCATGGTTTAACCATCCATCAATGAATGACATGCCAGCCAACCCCCCACCCCTCAAATGAGCTCATTCTTTATAGCCCAGCACCTTAAAGCAGTAAAACATTCCAGACAGACTTGGTAAATAGCAAAAATGCAAACATAGAGCACACCCCAATGGACGTCTCCAATACTGTGAGGATCATTTCCACAGTGACGGGTTATGTACTGTAGCAATGGCAAGAAGTATCAGGAATACTATAGTGAATGTATAATAAGTTACAGCCTTGGTCCAAAGCAGCAGACTTTGATGATGCATTTAGAGCAACAATCCAACACTACTCCAGAAAAGTTTCATTTTACCACTTCTCCATTCAATATATTACAAAACAGAGGAGTTGCTCAATATCAAGGAGGAGGGCACAGCTCTTCTGCAATACAGGAACAGGTCCTTTGTGTTTTGGGATCCTTGGGGAAGAATTTCATTGTCATTTTTAGCTGAAACTCTGTCTGGCATCTTTTGTTCCTCTTCTTACTCGTACAATTCAGACAGAAACAGCCAT
>OMNM01009417.1:5361-18934 GCA_900302745.1 Parablennius parvicornis | reverse complement strand
CCCGCCAATAGCGCGGCGTCACACCACTGCGCGCGCCCCTCACGCGCGCATGTTAAGAAGAGAGAGAGAGAGACACACACACACACACACACACACACACACACACACACACACACACACACACACAACATTTAATGTTATAAATAGACCCTCTGTATGCATTTTTATTCTTTCCAAAAATAGCTTGACACTTTTAGAGCACAGTGCCGTATCCACATTGTTTTTTGTAAGAGAAGACAGAGGGTACCAACTTAAGGGGGGCACATTAAAGTCGTGAAAAAAGGTACACAAAAAACCCCAAAATATTTTTTGATAACAGAAAGTCTGCCACACATGAATCTACACGAAAAAATATGCCTATGCACCGAAAACGCTGCTGTAACACAACCACCGAAATACTACAAAAACAAAGAAGACATGAAGCAAACAGAAAACACCCAAAACACAGGATCTAGGACCATGTGATGTGTGTCGTTCTCCAGAAGAGGAGAAGATTTTGTTTATAAAAGCCAGGGCAAATTTAGTATCTCCCGTAGCGTGAACACTGTAATTCGGTGGTGTTGGATAGTGAGTATTTTCACATTTATCCACTCTGAGAGACAGTTTATCAAGTTAGCAGCTCTCCAAAATGCTGGACAGAATACTTACACAACAAAAATTATTTACATACACCCAAACCCATCTCATTATTTAAAAGAGTGACTCCCAATCAGGGGTGTGTCGAAGATTCATGGGGGTCTCGAAGCGTTCTTTTATTCTCTTTTATATTCATTTTTTAATGTCTTAAATAGGTGTGTCTGCATTTAGTGTCACAAAAGTAATAACTATAGCTAAGCATTTACATTAAGCGTAAGCAGCAGGAGCAAAAAAAATATCTTTCTCTTTAGCCTGACAGTCTAACGAGAAAGAGGAATCCCACAAAAATGGAAAAAAAAAAAAAAAAAAGTGAACCAAGAGATTTTCATAGCATATAGCTTCATAGAAGCAATGGACAAAATTAGATCTGAATGCATTTTGGTTGGTGAAAAAAAATACTTTCGGTTCAAATCTAAGATTTATTGATCCTTACCCTGTGGATCTTTTCCTTGAATACATGGGGCTTCTCCAAGTGTGTCCTTACATAATCTAAAAACAACAATGGTGAATTGATGACTCATTAATTGCTGGAATGTGTGATTGTAAGTTTACAGAATTGTATGTGTCTCTGTGGTTTCCCTGTCCGGGGAAAGTCTGTCTTCACCCATATTCAGCTGGGATTGGCTGAACCTTGGTTGGTTGGTTTTATAATGAAACCACACACGAGAAACATACGCTATAAACATTGTTGTTATTGTCAATCTCGGTGCACATGTGCAGAAAAAGTATTTACTACGGCCGTGGTGCTCATGCACAGCATCAGCATTTTCAAAAGTTGCATTTTCAGTGGTTCTAAGCACCATTGTCGTGTGAACAGACTCCCAAAACAATTAAAATGTTTGCCATTTTCTCTTAAAAATCTAACCGTGTAAACAGGGCCTTAAATAGAGTATATCCCAAACACATGTATCGTTAGCATATTTTTCCGTGATCAGTTAATAAAATAATCATGCAGTAATTAATCCATGAATCCACCTTCTCCCAATAACTAGTATTCCTGAAATGTATTTTTTAAGTGGCAATAAGTAAAAGGGATAGTGGATTCAGTCACAAAAGCTGACAGCAGTGAAAAAGTTGTGTTTTTTTGCGATGCACTCTGAAGGACTCTGTCGATTCATTGTTTGAGGGGTGGTTTCTTCCCCCTGAATTTGATTTGGGATACACATGAAACCCCATCACCCACCAGACTTGTTGCCTCTAGAAAATAAAGTACAGCAACCAGGACATTTCCCAAGGTTATCCCTGAAGAAGAAAAAAGAAAAGAAAAGAAGCACCTCTCAATTGCTCTTCTTTCCTGCCAAGATTAAGACCCCTGCTGTGAGTTTAAGTGCTTACTTGGGTTTTGGAGGCTGTAAGCCTCAAGTAGATATCTCTGATTGGAGCTCTGCGGCTTTGATTTTGTCTCTTTCGGAGTACATAAATGAAGATACTCTCCCAAAGTCACCATAAAAACACTACTTTGAAACTTCCAATATGACGCACCACCTGGCAGTGACACTTTTTGTCCCTGACGGGACATTATGAGATTATGAAGGTGCGCAAGACATTTTTATTTTTTCTTCTGTGTCTCAAGAATTGGAGGGACATCAGGTGTCCCACATGATAGCTTCAATCGACAATAAAATAGATTGCCCACCATGGGTCACCATAGATATTTGAGCTATCTAATATGCTTCAGTTATTTGTGCAGAGAGGCTTGAGTAAGATAGTCAGAAAGCAAAGGGCCTGATCTTTTGAAAAATATTTTCGATTTGGCTTTTTTTTATCACAGAAAGAAGTTTGCATTTACACAGCAGATGTAGAAATGTCGAAAACTATGTTTTCATGCCGGGCCACTAGTAGGTGCTGTTGTTGTATTGAAATCACACACACATGCGCACAGAGAACCATACCCTTTAAACATTAACAACACACCGTTTTTGGTTTTCATTTGGAAATGTCGCATAAATAAGAGCAGTGAGCTTGTCTCAGTTTATAAAAGATTATACTCTTGTGTTGTTAAAGAATACTCTGCGATGGGCCTGCCTCCTTGGCCTGTCTATGATACTAAACCTTGCAAATCTCTGATTATTGTAGTCATCCCACAGAATTGCAGAATCAGCTGTAACCGGGGCATTCTCCAAAATCCTAATAAAAAAATAGTAGCTTAACTTCTTTGAATCACTTGTTTAGACAGGCCCACACTACCTGAACGGTTTCCAGCAGCTCATGTGTGGGAGGTGTCAGTGTTCACAAACTGTCCTGCGCTGCCAGTGGCTGTGAGCTGTTCTCCTTTGTTTCCACAGCCATGCCAACACAAATCACTCCGATGGGAATTCACTGAGTCCGTGTGACTGCGATTTCCACTGTCTGACGTTGTGGTTTGCCAGTTGTGACTCATTCCAATTCTCCACCGAGCTCTAATTCCTCTCCTGATAGATTTGGCTTTTTTTTTTTTAAAGCTCCCTCATCATTTTGAGCTACACACTTGGACGCCGCTGCTTCATCCAAGAGAGTTCAACTGTTTTTATGTGCTTCTGGTTTTTTTACCCTGTGGATCTTTGCAGCTGATCATCAACATGTTTCAGAGGGGGCTGATGATCATTGATTCCAGTATTAATGGTCAGGCTAACCAGAGGGACAGTGCTAATATGGCAGATGTTCTTGGGGTGAATAAAAAAAAAAAAAGCCATCTAAAAAAGATTTTACATAATTGAATTGACTTTGCAGGAGTTTGCCAGGGCAATGCAACAGTTCAATCCATGTAAAATAATGCTGCCAGAACAGAGAAGTAGCTGTATGTCTGGTGGGTGCCACTCAGCTTTGCATTCGTGCGTGCAGTTTGTTTCCCATCGCACTGACCACATTGACAGATGAATGTCTGATCCATGCAGGCAGAAAACAACATCTTGCTCGTCTTTCACTTTTCACACCAGTAATCAACTGTGAATGTTCCTTAAACTTCCTTGGGATCATGTTACAGTTTGTCTGGCTGCCTTTGTGATTCCATGCTTCAACAAGCTGCTCAGCCATCTGGTGCAGCATGTGGAAAGAGTTCATTTCAGGATTTTAGAATTTGATTTTTTTTCTCCCTCCCTTCTTTAAGTACTCCAAAAGTACCTGAGAATGTGCTTACCTTCAAACAGCACACTTTGATTTACACAGGCTCTCCTGCTGTAGTATAGATTTGGATTAGAGGGGGGTTTACTGCGATGGCCGTGGGGCTTCTGAGACAGCAACAAGCAGGTAGAGTGACTCTGTAGTGAACTGTGCCTCTGTGCTCCACTGCATAAGCAGACCGCTTCACAGAAATGAGTCACTGTTTCCAGGTGGAAAAAGAGACATCTGCCAAAAGAAGGGAAATGATGTATACACATATGAAAAAACACACAGACTCACACAAGCTGGGAGGGTTAAAAGGGCACTTAGCTGTTTCCTGCTGGAGAGTTTGGGATTTCAGGCAGCGGAGGTTCTCCAGGGAGAGTCTGGTCAGTGATCTGCTCGAGCTTTCCTGAGGCGCTACCAGGCTCAGTAACAGTCTGGAAAATGATTGCCCAACAAAGATGATGAAAGCTTGGCTCGACGAGCCGCTTCAGTCGATGCTGAGGTTAGCTTTTTGGATGTGTGATGCACCGCAGAGACTGAGACATCCTCCAGGTTTTCACTGGTGTGGGTTGAAGTTTCCAGCATGTGTTATTGGTCTGGAATCTTTGAGAGGGAAACTGTGGTGGAAGGGTAACCGATCACTCCAACTGTTGTGACGACCAAGGTGAAAATCCCAGTCCATTGTTAGGGGAGGGAGACAATAAACAGAAACATTTCTCAATAGGGATTTTTAGGGGGTTCCACAAATACATCATAATCTGTTTTTTCCAAGAAAAAACGGGATCCAGCCTTCCTGTTCACTTGTGATTTCTTAGTATGACGAATAATTCCCTTCTTGTAAACAAATATTACAAAAGAAAAAGAAAGCATACTTTTTTGATCCTCTTGGGAAAATTGCTTCTCTATATTTAACCCAATTCTTAATTATCCTGTTAGGAGAAATTTGTTTTGTCTTATAAGAACAATGTACAAACTTAAGAGACGGCTCCCAGGATGTGCTTGTAACCTTCAAAAGTCTAAAGAGCAGACATGCACCTGGCTTATTCAAAACAATTTAAACCCTTAAAAAGCCAATCTTTGACTCCAATAGCAGGCTTAATCTCCTGGACGTAAGGTTGTACTGTGATATTTTGTCTCTTCTTGCAAGAATATTCTAATAAACGTTCTGGTAAACTTTTCAGTCATTCTCAGTCTGATTTGTCTTTACATATCCTTAACTACTAGGAGCGGTGGGCTGCCTCGGTGCAACATAGGTTTTGTTCAGGGACCCACAGTGGTGATCAGTCAGCAGTGGTAAGCAAACCTACAAACTTCCGATCTCTAACCTCTTGGCCACCACAGATCCGAATTAACCTTTCTAGTCAGTGAAATACACGAAACCTGCAGAGGTAAGACATTTAAATCATTATGAGGGCTATGCTGCATGCTGTTGTAGTGGCTACCACACTGGCCTCTTAATGAGGCAATTTGAACCTGTGAACTTCTGGTCTAAAACTCAGGATTCTCACCTCAATCAAGCCCTGGCATTCAATCAATGCTGTGTAGAGTTTGCATGTTATTGGGGTCTTTAAAATCCTGTAGTGTGAATACAAGTGTGTGTGATTGTCTCTCCATCCAGAGTGTAACCTGCCTTCAGCCATTTTAACCCTGCAGCCCACAAACCCATTATTAATGAAGTAGTAGAGAAGATGAAGGGATTATGAAAAGCAGCAGTTTCTAAGGGATTCTGAGAGTATCACATGGAACAATCTCCTCAGGTTCTTTTAATACAAAGTGCCGGGTTTCCATTTGAATGCTGATGCACTATACGAACAAATGGAGCTGCTTCTACTCCATTGCCTCATTAAAGTGTTCCCTCGCTCACATTAAGCAACAATCTGACAACGCTTTTGAATACAGCTTTGGAACTACAATAAAAAGCAGCTTCCAAAAGCCCTGTGCATCATTTTGCATCTATTACTAAAACAGTGCTATATGTTTCATAATATTCGTCCATTCTCAGTGATGTACATAAATCAGAAGTGCTGAATGGAAAATTATGGGCGCATCTGCTTATCATTTTATCTCTCTGCAATTCTTTGTGATGTATTTGTTGTCCTCATATTGAGCCACAGTAAATCTTTTAATATTGTGAGCTACTAGCAATGGACGAGCCAAAGAATCCCCAGGTTGAGAGGTTAATCACTGACTCTGCCTCTTCTCGAGTACACTCAGTGCTTTTTCCTTTTACAAAGCTCTCCCAGAGGAGGCGAGAGCTTCTGTAGGAGCTCTCCCTGGCACTTCTTCTCCTTTTGGATCTGCTTCTTTTACCCCCTCTCTCTCTGTGCACCCTTCCAGTCCCCAAAAATCCTGGAAAACATTAACATCCTCACAGGCGCTGCTGCGGGCTGGCAGGATTCAGAGAGAACGGGGAGCCTCCAGTCCACGTGGCGAGCAGGGTAAACATGGAGATCTGACGATGGAGGAATGGAACGGTGCGAGGGACCCTTCGCTCCGATCTCCGGCTGCTTCTCATCTCCCCACAACACCAGATGGCTGCCATTCTCTCGCACGCTCTCCGATCCACTCTCTCTTCCCCATTTTTCTCTGCTTCTCTCTCGTTTTTTGCTAATCAAACACTGAAAGCCATGTGGTTTGTTGCTTACTCTGCATAGTGTGTGGCATTAAACACATACATCAGACAATGGTTACAAAGCAGCTCCAGAGCTCAACCACAGAAACACGTCTTATTCAGGTCCCGCTGACATGTATACGTTACCTCAGGAAAGTGTGCACAGCATGCGGGCTTGATTTTGTGTTTTATCTTGTAGGTTTTTGTGCTTCAAGCAGAGAATATCAAACCGTTTTATTTTCTTTCATCTAAGTTTTATTGTGGCTGTGTTAGTCCCATCAGAACACTTTGTTCAGGCCTGTTGGATGTTCCTGACGTTGCTGAAAGTAGAAAGGGAGGCAGAGCTTTCAGCTATCAGGCTTCTCTCGTGTGGAGCTTCCAGTTTCAGTTGGGGAGGCTGACGCAGTCTCTGCTTTTAAGCTTAGGTTTAAAACCTTCCTCTCTAATAAAGCGTCAGACTGGCTTCATAAGGCCGCTATAGGTTTAGATTGGCAGAGACATTCATTATAGCATTTGTCACCATTGCATGTTCCCAACACTAACGTCCGTCTCTCTGTACAGTACTTGGTGGGACAAATTCATTTCAGTTCAGGCACTACATAAAGGGAAAATTGATCTGGAACGACTCGAAATGGTAGAAAGAAAATGCAATAATCTGTATATAATTAGTAGGCAACCACATACCTCTGGATGTTTTAGCTTTGTTTCAGCGCAAAGAAATGACTCTGAATGAAAATTCACTGGAATATCTTTAACAAAACCTGAAGAAATTGAAATTCACAAAGAGAAAGAAGCACAACTTGAACATTATGTCATTTTTAGGATGGATCATAGTGCAAAATACAATGAAAAGTCAACATACCACCTCTCTTTGAATTTTGTTGCAACTAAAATTGCAAGAAATGGCTGGCGTCGTTTTTAGAAAGGTTTAAAGCAAGGTTTTGTTTGTAATTGTTACATTTTTGAGATCATCCCCTGTCTGACACCCCTGCTCAGTAACAGCAGGATCTTATATTGGAAGTTTGTGATCTGTGCTTCCTGCAGGCAGTGTCGATTAACTTGCTGTCAACTTGTTTGTTTCTCTCCATCTCTGATTACTTCTTTTCTTTCTTACTATCCCAAAACCCCAATTGCTGCAGAGCATTTTTTCAGCGGAGGTTTTGTAGCATTGTTTTGGCTTTTCCCTGTAAATGTTCCATTCGATATTCATTGTGTAATTAGAGTCATATAAATAAAACTGAATTGAATTTAAAATCCAGTGGTAACTTCATTACAGTTGACATATCCAGGATCTCCTTGTGTGTTTATATAAAGGGGCCCTCTCTAACTCAATGTTTGGATTTTCCCTCACTGAGCAATGAAGTATGTGTTCGCATCTGCATGCATAGTCTTTGCTTGTGCACATTTTACATTATAAAACCATGTCTGCCTTGAAAACCCTTAAATAGGGTGAAATGACTGTACATTTAGATTTGGTATTATTCTGAGCTGCCAGTGCCTGTGACAATATTTCTTATATATGCTTTCCCGTTTGAATCCTGCACATTTCCAGGTGCATTCTTCTTAAAAAACTAATCACCATTTATTACAGTACAACTTCAGTAATCGAACTACTTGTATGCACAATCATCATAGCATAGAAATATGAAGAAGGTTTCACAGAAAAGTACTAGAGTTATTATATCTCTATTCTTCTGTTCACAGTCTCATTCTACAGGACAATGGCTGTCAAAAGCTTTCATGTGAAAAAACGTCATATTATGGGAACTATCCAGATGACCTTTAAGATTATAGCTAAACCAGAAAGTCTTGTCATTTAAAAAAAAGAACTGAAAAACTATTCAGAAAACGTAATTTTTGATAAGTTTCTCTGGATTTTAAAGACACAACAACACTCCTTCACGGACGACAGCGGCTTTGATTAGATTTGGAGCACATATTAACCCTCCATCATCTGAGTGCTCAGCTAACCACATGTAATGGCTTTTATGCACAGATCAATCACAGCAGTTTGGCCTTTTTAATAAAGAAGGCCGACAGATTTGCTTTGAATCTTTGATTTGAATAGCATATTATAAATGAAAAGTAGTTGTTCAAGCAATTTTTAATATGAAAAAAAATGAACACTTGATTCAAATGAGACAACTACATTGTGAATAAAATAAAGTCCAATTTGTTTTAGGGTTTCTTTTCTGGACTTGACTAATATTCAAACTCCACAACATTCACATTCCACATTTACTGTCTTTTAATGTCATATTTGCCTTATACTCACACAACTCTGCAGCATCAGGACTTTGCCTGATCAATATCAAACAAGGTACAGTATGTTGTAATGTTGATCAAGTCAAACAAATGAGGACAAAACTGAACAAACTAGTAAACACAGATGTAAAAAGACAAACTGACACCACTATTACACATCAGGGAGATAATAACAAGTGACTGGACACAATCAAGGAGGATCGCATCGGGATAGTAACAACCAATAGGGTAATAATTTCAGCAATTCTGAATGTAGAGCCAATAACGTAATAACTTGCAGATGAGGTAATAAAATAGTAAAGGATTTTATATAATGTTTATGATGAATATTTGTAATATCTCTCCCATCCAGTATGTCTATTTTCGATGAGCAAACTGCATAAAACCTGCAAGTAATGGTTTTATATTCTTGAATTAGAAGCTTATTTATGTTGTATTACATTATTGGTTGTTTTTTTAATACTGCCCCCCAATATAACTTATTACATCATTAGGTGGATGAAACAACTGTAACAAGAGGAATGTGGGTCCTGAAAAACGTCCTCAGATCCTCAACTTATGTCATCATTGGTGTGAATGATTTCATTTATCATTATCAGTAATTGAAAACAAACACAATCATGAATGAAATCAACCATGGACCAGATAAAACCTTTTTTTTTTCTAATCTGTGCCGTATGGAGACTCAGGCAGCCGATCAGGCAGGAGTCGGGGAAGTGGGAGGAGGGAGATTCTTAGGTGAATGCATCCTGAGTCAAAGTTAATCCTCGTAGGTGTGCTTCAGTCAAATTGTGGAGCAAGTCACCAGGCAAATGACTAATAGAGCCACACACCATTAAACAGCACAAACTAGATCAATCACCATCATGGTGGCAAGACAGCTGAGCAAAAGGTGCATGAAGTGTAGGTGTGTGTGTGTTGTCACCCTACATACACGGCACTCAAGGACAGAGGCAGCTCACTTGTTAGGAGCAGTATGTTTCTATAATATTTGAAACTGATTAAAATCCAACTTCAGCTGCACTTAATGAGCGGATATGTCAGCAGAATAAACTACAAAGTTCTGACAGCTAGGCTAATGTGTCACAGCACTCTGCAGCTTTCTCCACTGTATTCACTTGTTATAATTCCATGGCGGTGTTTTAATAGTAAATCCTATATTTTTTTGCTTTGATTGAGCATTGAATTCATGTTCCTCTGAATCTTTGTCCTCTCTCTCGCTGCCTGCCAGGTTAACCACGTCTCTCACCATTCTCTCAATCCCATCTCAGTGTCAAAGCAGCTAATTTAGACGATCAATATGGACAGCCCTCCGGGTGACATCGCAGAGCCCTGATTTCAATTTTATCCCACAAGTTCAATTTGAGTCATTATTGTCAGCAGGAGGACAAGTGGTGTCACTCAGAGACGTTGGAGGAGAGAAGCTGAGGATGGCCTCAAGAGCAGTGAGACATCGGGTTTACTGCAGGTTTGTTAGCGAACAGATCATAAAATGAAGAGCGAAGCCGAGACTGATCCTAAAAGGTGATGGTTTTAAAAAAGGCCTTTTAAGACTATTGACTCAAAGGGATCGATTTGGAAGCACTCGAGTCATTGTGGTATGTTACACCAGGGCATCATTTGGATGAAATCAAATCGTGGGAAAAATAAAAAAAAAAAATTGTTTTGATGGCTCGTCAAATTCTTATACAGATGAAACCATCTACACTATTGTTGAGACAATCCAAGAGAGGCACATAATTCATCCTGGCCACCCCACTGACATTCTTCTGTGTCCGCCACTGGGGGCGTTTAATCTTACATGCATGTTTTTGGACTGAAATACTGAGTTATGGATCCTGGGCACAGTGACCACAATAACAAAAGAAATGATGTCTGTAAAATAAAGAGTCTTACAGCAAAAAGCACCCGAGCACTCGTGTCTTTCTCCAGACCGCATCTATTCGTTTGTTTCAACACGTATACAATTCACACCCATTTGCTTGTCTTGTTTACAATATAAAAGTATATAAAAAGTCAATTTACAACAATATTCACCTGTAATGACGCAATATTATCTGTTATTACTGCCTTGTTACACTTTCAGTTAACTTACAAACTTTACAGACTACATTTGGGTGTTTAATATTGCATTGACTTCAAAACACATAGCGCAAAACTCAAGATTACTAATTTGTGATCTTGTACAAGTGCATAAAATTATATGGGCGCCGAACCTGCTGCCAGAATTCAAACAGGAGGATCGACTAACTCTCTTCCACAATGCTTCTTTTTTCTCCTCAGACTAATCTGTAGATACACACTCCCACCTTACCTTATCTTGGAGTGTAAGGTAACAAAGACAAACGGGGAAAAAAAGCAACCTGACACTCGTCTGCTCATCCCAAATGTATCCAACAACAACAGCCTCTTTAAATTGCATTAACACGGCTGAAAAACAAGATTTAGCCGAACAAAACGGGCTTCTGAGAGCGAGGGGATGCAAATTATCCAATTTTGTGCAAGAGTGCTTAAAGCCAAAAGGTCCCTGAGGGAGAAGTGGATTACTTTAGGAAAGACTCCCACAGCAAATAGGCCGAGAGACGACTCAACTCAACGAGTAAGTTGAACTGAAATGTGCAACATATGGAGCTTTCAGCTATAGTTTCTCACTAACCTGACAGCCTGTGCTTACACATGCACACATGACGGAGCCGTTCTCGCATGCTGTAGAGGTTGACCGTTCAGGCCGCTCCCATCTCGATAAACATCATGTGACATGACCTCTTCAGCTGAGAGGACACCCTGCAGATCAGCCCTGAGACTTTAACGACAGACTTATACTTGTGCAAATACATGCGTGACGTCCCGGATTTCTAGGCAAAGATGAACAAGGTGGCGGTCGTCAAGGCTTCCAGCACATCAAACAGATGTCCAGATAATAAACCGGAAAAACATACAAGACAATATGAAAACTTTGAGGCTTCAGGATGTGCACAACGAAACACCATTCAGCTGAGTTTCGTCTAAATTAGTGGGTCACTAAAGAACAAAGGAGCTCACTGAGATGTTGTTTTAGCCTTTGAACAACAAAGACTTTTTATCCAGAACACATGTTTTCATCGAGCCTTTAAACTCAGCTTAGCAGCTCCCAAATGTAACCGATGACATCAAGATAAGCGTCTTGGCACTGAGCAGTGTTTAGCCCTGGCCGAGCCTTTTTCCAAGGAAATATGGAGACTGGACTGTCCCACATAATGGGAATAACATGTGGTTCATTTCAAGGTTGGACATCTCCCGATTCAATATGTGAAACCCGGATGTGAAGCTCATCGATGGTGTGTAGTGACTGTCAGTGGTGTGTTGAAGTTTACGATCAGAAATATATGGAACATTAGATTCTTTAACTCCTCTCCTGGTGATGTATCACAGTGTGTCAATCATGTTAGGCATTGGGAATAGTGGTGGCCTGGAGGTGAGAGAGGATTTGGGATTTGAAGTTGAAGGGGTTTAATCCCCATAGTGGACATGAGAGTGAGCAGAAAGAAGACATTTCTCCAAGGGGATTAATAAAGTATGATTAGCTTAGTTAATTGATAACCTGCATGTTTGTGAATTAGACACGGAGAAAACACACACAAGCATGAATAGAACATGCAAACTTCACACACAAAAGCCCCCGACACAAAGCTCCTTCCAATTATTTGTTGTGTTTTCTTACCTTTTTCTTTTTCTTCAGGGCTGCATTATCTTCTCTTTTAAAAATAATCTGCTAATGTTTTCAGTTTCTGGAAATTCCTTTGTCTTGTAGGTGTTGTGTTTGGCTCAGGAGAAGACTGGAAGACAAACATCTTTAGTCCCAACAAGTAAAAAAAATTAAAAATAAAAATCTAAAATAATAAAGTCTACAAGATCACAGGGCATTACTACTGAGGTCTGGAAAGCAGGAGACAGAAACAGCAGAGAACAACTCACACAGAAACACAGATGAACAAACAACCAGAAATCACCCAACATATACACTGCTGACACCAGATGACGACAATGACACTCAGGCACAGTTGAAACACATCAGGGAGGCGAACAGCAATCAGACATGAGGAGGGGACGTTAAGGAGAACTGAAACCAGAGAGTTGTGTGCTTTTTTTTGATGTGCGATTGAAAATGAGGTGCCACATATGAAAGTGTCATTCTTCAAAACGATCAAAAAAGTATAACTATAATAAACGATACAGCTTTGCATCTTCTGATTATATATATATTAAGTTATTATCTAAAGTGTTGCACAAACTGCAGAACAATTGAGGGATCACTAATATTGTCAGAATTCATCCTGGAGGAGAGCATGAATGTCTGTAAAACTCAGTCCAAAGGTTGTTTCACACGTCAGCTCGTGGTGGCTGAAGAGGAAAAGTCACCCGGGGCTCGTGAAAGTCTGAGCAGACCTTGGATGAAATCTATTGAGCAGCTGCTGGGATAGTTACAAGCAGAGGTGGATCGCTCTCTGTCATCTTGGCAGCAAGTATTTTAACCTTCATCCAGCTTTATCTTAACAGTCTGATGAGGAGATTTAGAAAAAAAAAAATTGATCCTGACAAGGTCAAGGCTCTGGCTTCTTTAAAGAAACTTAAAGAGCGACTTGAAAGCAACTCGAAAGCAACTTATCAGCATATGTGCCGCCATGGCTGACATTATCTATAGCACTCGAAGGGGAGGGGGGGACGTCAGAAACACTTTAGGGAAGAGGGAGCTGCATGACATTAACAATGATGTTAAGGGGCTGTGAACCACAGGAAAGCCGAGAAGCGCCTCATTGTAATTGAATATGCACGGAGTTCAAGCAGGAAGCTGCAGAATTGAAAGGCAACAGGTGCTACTTTGCTTTTGTGCTGCTCCTTTTATGTTCTCACTTCCTGAAATGTTCAGGAACTGCCGGCGAGGAGCTCAGTCTATAAATGTCTCCGTCAAATCCATTTCAATTCTGCTACATCAAGGAC
>OMNM01009410.1:4681-20568 GCA_900302745.1 Parablennius parvicornis | reverse complement strand
AAAGGAACCAGGGTTTATTTAAAAAAAAAAAAAAAAAATTGCTTTCAAAGATTTAAAGAACAAACAAAATGAGTCATTTGATACTCACAAGCAGAGGAGATTGTATGATAGCCAATTTTCTCAGTTAAAACTACATTTCACAAGCAGGTTAAGATGTGTACACATATTATTTACACTATACTTAAATTCTGAGAAAAGGAGTTGGCTTTCATTTACGATGAAAACTCATGGTTAATAGTCTCCTGGACATCTACATTTGTATCCTGTGTGTAACAGAAGCTTTTTAAAAATGTTGTGCTGTTCTTCAGATAGTAGTGGCAGTTCATAGATAGATTTTGGAATGTGTATGCGTATTCTCACTGGACAGCTTTATTTGACTGTAAAGTTGTGAACCATGACTCCAACATGCTGTATTTTATCAACCAAAAACCAAAAAGGTTTACAGATGTAAAGCAATAAGACCAATTGAGAATATTTTGGGAAGATGTACCTTGATTAAGAGAATGAATGTTTGGAATTGACAAATACAGTTGGAGGCTTCACAGTAGGAAAAAAAAAATGTTTGGTTCAGTATGATGCGGAGCAGGATTTAACAATGGCACTACTTTGTCAAACAAGGGGGCTGTAATGTGAGCAAGAGAGTGATCCAGGCCTATTCATATGTCACACTTCCCAAACCTCAAGCATGATTTAAAATAGCCATTTGCAAGTTGTATTGATTAGCCACGAGCAGGATAAAACAATCCACTTTTTCTCTGAGTGTGTACATTTGCCTAACATATATACAAACATACAGACATACTTTGCATTTTGCTCAAGCCTTTGGTGTCCCTTTGTTATCAGCTTTGGCTCCTGAAAGTCCATTTTCTGTGTTGTCATTCCCTGAGGAGCTCACCAGGCACTCTTTACTGCGAAGGATAGGAAGGACAAAGATCAAGATGTGTACGCGTGGAGGAGAAATATGCACACACAAGTTGTACAGGCTGGACAGGGGCTAAAGCTCAGGCTGGAGGTTGTGGGGATGTACTATATATGTACGGGATGTGGCTGACAACACACGACTGCCTCTGCGGTGATCACTTTACACCCTTCAATTTTTAAAAAGTTTTATCAGAGATAAACTGTCCACAGCTCCTTCACCCTCATTTTAAGAACTTCAGTCACTCCATGCACTTAGGTTATATAACATTTGTTCCATTGGTAGTTGTGCACATTATCCCCCGTCTCTTTCTGTATCTTCATTCTATCCGTATGCGGTGCTTGGGAATGCTGATGGCTTACGGATATTGTAGTATTTGGCAATTTGAAATACCAAATGAAACTATTTTTGTTTTGTTATGTGGATGAATTTAAAAAGATTGCCTCAAATTACTTAAATTATTCATGTTCCGGAAAAAAAGTGTCTTCATTTCGAAAAAAAAAAAATAAATGTCTTACTTCAATATTAGATATATTTGTGTGAAGATACTAACTTGAATTTTTATTGTTGAATTCACAGATTCAATCAAGTTAAATTTACTCATCCGAATTAGTTTTCTCAGTGTAGTTAGCAGATGCCCCCAACTGTTTCTGGGCAACCGATGTTCACCAATGTTCATAGCTTTACCGAGGCTTGCAATATGAGCATGTTCTCAGTTTGTTTTAAAATCAGTTTTTGTATGAAACAGTGATCCACTCACTTCTTCTCGTCATCCTTCAGCAGGAAGTGTACAACCAAGGCCTTTATCACCATGACAAGGATAATTAATCCAATGGCTCCACCGACCACTGAGACAATGATAACCGTCAGAGTATTGTCAACCTCGCTCACTGAAAAGAAGAACAGAGGAAAACACAAGGACAGGTAGAGAATGTAATCCATCCAGAGGAAGAGTTCCAACAAGTAACTTCAGACACTACTAATAGAACACATATCATGGGGTAAAGTGGTAAAAAAAAGTTGTATATTTGCGTGTCTGTGCTTCTGCGACATACGTTGCGCCACCACTTTAAGAGTGAAGACAGCACTGTGGTTGCGATTCTTCTCTTTTTGGTTTCTGGCAAAGCAGATGTATTCTCCATGATCCTCAAAGGTGATGTTCCACAACAAGATGGAAATGTTGTTTGTCTTTGAGGAACCGACAAACTCCACACGCTCATGGAAGACTTGGACATTTGGCTCCACGCCCTCCTGAGGAATTTCTGCGTCACAATACTACAGACGCAAACAAATGTAGTTAGATTAACAGAATCAATGGTTTGATTAGTGTTCAAATCAGCATGTTTTCCAGCATGCAATGGGAAAGATCAGCATGGGGAATTCTGTGTCTTTTTTTACATTGTGTCGGTTTTATGTGCATGTCGTACCTTCAACAGGGTTCCATTGTCATTAAATTGCCATCTGAAGTACAGATTCCTGATTCCAATACAAGAAGAGTAGGTGCAGGGCAGCAGAACTGTAGAGCCATTTATTGCTTCGATTGAAGACACTTTCCCTGTCGAAACCTCAAGTCCACCAACACTCCATGCACCTGTTGGGAAAAGGTCGCCAATAAGGAAAAGTACTCAAACAATTTGATTTTCACAAAAATGTAAACTTTTCCCATTGGAGATTAATCTTGCTCCAAACCATGGTTGATCTCTGGATAATCAAAACAACCATGACACTCAGCTGTCTTGAAATGCTGAACGGCACAAATCCCTGACATGGCATGAAATGATCCAATAGCAGGTGGTACTCTTCTACAAAGAGTTTACAACTTGGTTTCACTATGGTAGTATATATTTCAAATATTTGTGTGTCATCTGTCAGCAAGTCATCTCTACTTCATTGCAAATTTTAAGTAATTTTTATAAGTATTTCTTGTGTAGTTAGAAATAATAATATATAATTAGGAATAAGGAAACATCTTCTGAACCTCATGTTTGGATTCTGTTTTGCAGGTTATATTGATTTTGCAATGACAGCTGGTGTAATTCCCAGATAGCTGCTTTAGTGTCTCTCACACGGTTGGGGTCTATTTATAAATGCTCTGGTCCATACTGACCTGCTCAGGATCACATTACACTTGGCCACAGTGTAGACAACATTGCTGTACATGTGTACCTATGTGCCCATGGTGAGCTTGGGTATAGTTTTGTGTGTAAACATTTTGCGCCACCTGCCTTGCAGTTCTGTGAAGGCATCTATATTAACACTTAACACTCATTGGAACAACAATGGAATCTCATTCAGTCAGCTAGGATGAACACACTGCTTACTATTGTAAATGAGGTGTTGATATTTCTGGATACTCTGTAAATACTTTGTGATCACTGATTATGAAGGTGGCATACGTTGCCATTTTCACCGTGTTTGTACTGTCGTAGTGCACATCAACATTGTGATAATTGTATTTAAAGCTGGTCGTTTAAATAAGTGTAAAGGTAAATCAATTTTCCATTTCACATGGTCAAGGGTTGGGTCTAAAATCTGAAAACTAGCAGCGCATATGAAAGTCTAAGATATATGTAGAACAGAACTAAGTAGTCCATTATTATTGCTGTACATAAATTAAAGGGATTTGTTTGTTTTCTTTACTGCAGTCTGCTGAGCGCTTTGTACACTGCTGGTTAGAGTGAATCTGTCTCTCTGTCTCTCTCTCTCTCTCTCTCTCACACACACACACACACACACACACACACTTTTACAACACGTGTCACACACCCATGCTTCTTTATTGTTTTAATCATCTCTTCTGAATAACAGCAACAGTAAAAACATTTAAAGAAAACTTCAGCAGCAGAGCTGTTAAACCTAAACAAACAAACAAAAAAAAAGAACATGCATGTGTTCCAACAGAGTAAAAAGACTGAAGAAGGTTTATTTCCTACAGCCGTTACAGTTCCTGCCCTACCTGCAGTGATCCTAACACAAGGTGACACACTCAGGAGACATGCCCAGACATAGGAAGCAAAAAAGAAGAAAAAAAAGATGAGTAAATCACAGTCGTTCCAAAAGTTGGTCTTCGTAGATGGTAAAAGCCACTCTGAGGTAGGTACAGGACTTGACAACAGTGGCAGCATTGGTCTTACTGGTCAAGTGGTCCTAAACATTTCACAATTTTGTCAAAGAACTGTTGAACTGTTGAGAACCACTTAATCAGAGAGACTATGATCTCCAGAGAAAGGTCGGTCCTGCAACAAACCGCTGCCTCAACTGGTGGAAGAAGAACAGTGGCTGGAGTTAGAGTCTACAAAACACACCGCGAGGGCAGATTTCACAGATTAAAACTGCTGCAGAGCAAATCCAAAGGAGGAAATAATCCCAATCTGAAGGCTTACCTGTAAGAGGAGGCTTCTTTTCCGTTAGCAGAGGTGTTTCTTGGTGTCATCCCAGTCCAGACTGAGTGGCTGAGCACAGGAGCTCTTTATATAGAGCTTTGGGGCTTGGTTCATACAAGCCTTTCATTCAGGCAGGAATGAGGGTCATGCTGGTCGGACCGGATGAGCTGGGTTCCACCATCGAACGAGCACGACGCTGCAGCCTCCCTCCAGACAAAGATAGCAAATACCAGCAACGGCTGTCTGTTTAGTCACCGCAACATTCCCAATTCAGAGCCGATTTCTGGCTCAATTCTGATTCAGACGCCTCATGTGTGCTTTATGTTCAGTTTTTGTGCACTTTCTCCTAAAGGCCATCAGTCACAATGAACAAGTGTGTAGAAATCACACAGAATCCCTGCACACTAATGGAAATGGTAAGATTCAGAGATTCATGGGAAATCTGTGGTTTCATGTGTTTGTGCAACATATTAGTAATCACACAAGACATTGTTTTGTCCAACAAAGAGATTTATTTTTGTCCCCACCCACATACACACATTACATATTAATATACATATATAGCAGTACAGCAGTAAGACAACAGCAGCACAGGAATCAAGATACATTGCAAGTAAATAAAATGGATTTGAATCGACACTTAAAGACAATCATTCAATAAACTTAATTTATTCATAAAACAAGACAATCATCCAAATTAACCCAAAAGCAACAACATCCATTGCACAATAAAAAGTGAGGATGGTTGAAATCAGTGACAGGAGCAAACAAATAGAAGAAAACATTTAAAACACACACATCGAGGCCTCCATCTGCCTCTGACAATAGTTTGGATTTCCCCCTTTCCATTTCAGAGAAAAATATGCAACACTTCCAGCTCAACAATCACTGCAGATGAAACAGGACGAATAGCTCTCGGAGGGAAATGCAGGTTTTTGTAAAACCTGTTGGAGCAGAACCAAGTGGGCTGAGGTTCACAAGGTTACATATCATGACAGCAGCTTTTATTGACATTACAAAACTAAGTACAGTGTATCTTTGACCCTTTCCTTCCTTGCAAATTGGTAAAATACACCAAAGTTGACATGATTGCTTTTGCAAAACTGAGATTTCAAATGTGCTTCACTAACAAGTAAGTGTTCACATTAGGAGGAAGTGACTGATTGTTCTTTTTCTTAAGGCCTCGTTTACATGGCAACGATTTCTCGTGAAAAGGCAAAACTTCTGTTGCATTTTGGGGGTTTGTTTACACGGCAACGGTGCCTCTCCAAAACCTGCCCTAAGTTATATTTCTGCTCTTTGTGACCTTGTGGACGGCCATGAATGGTGCTTAAAGCCGCTGTGTGTATCTCTCTCTGTCCGCACACACACACCCCCCTTATAGTCCAGTGCGGCTTATATATGTAATTTTTTAAAAAAATTTATTTTGTGAGTGCGGCTGATATTCAGGTGCACTCTATAGTGCGGGAAATACGGTAGTTTTCTATGCGAGTCACTGTAATAACAATCCAACTTACTTGTCTGTCCGTTCACGCCGATTGTTAATATTTATGGCAAATTGTTCGTGTGTGGTTTCCAATAGTGATTTAACCTCCTAACTACTTTGTTTTTAAAACCGTTGCCATGTCAAAGTCAAACTTTTCTGAAACGAAAAACACAAAAAAAGTCTCCACTTGAAGCGTTGTCATGTAAATGAGGCCCAATAAACTTGGTAATTATTGCCACACATTTCGTTGTGAGTTTTGCTTTAAAAAAAAAAAAAAAAAAAGAAGAATCAAGACGATTATACTTTGGAGTATCTGATTATAAAAATAGACATAGAAATACAATCTGTGATCGCACCCTGTACTTCGACGTGTCGTCAGTGTATTGCCATAAAAGGAGAAAATGCTACCTGAATCAGTCTTTGTAGAAACAGATCAATATCATATATTGTAACAGATTGAAACATTTCCTCTTACAGACATCGCGTGCGGCGCTTTTAGGCACACATCCAGAGGAATAGAAGTGGTTACATGTTGTGCTGTGTTGGGAAATCATTGTGGACTGTGTGTATTGTGCAGACATTCAAAAAACAAAGAGAAGAGGCGGACAGCAGGCGATGTATTGAAGACCAGTCGGGGAGTTTCGGACATTCCGTCCGCTCACTTTACTGCCGGGCCGGCGGTGAACACGATCATTCCGTCCTGTCGTGGTGATCAACAGCGACAGGATTAATACGGTGTGTCGGCACCGCGGACTACCACTGTTCACACACACACACACACACACACACACACACACACACACACAGAAAGACAAGTCAGTCCGGTGTAAACACGCTGGGGAATAACAAGCATTCAGGTAATCACATTACATCTTATGAGAAAAGCTCTGACTCATGTCATTATCACTTTGGATTTAAATAGTTGATTACACCTTTAAACCTGCCTGTTACTTCTTCTCACAGCCTAAACTCAAGTATTAACAACCAGAATATTCATTAAATGACACAATGAAACTAAAAAAATACTAAACCATCAACATCTGAGGCCTCGATTACACGACAACGTTTAGAGTGAAAATAGTTTTTACGTTTTCGTTTTAGAAAAGTTTCAAGTTTCATTTTTAAAAATTATGTCAGCTGATACAACGGCCAAAAACCCTACAAACATTCAGTTAAAAACATTATCATGTAAATAGAGAAACTGGAAGCAGCAAGTAAAGGGACTGTTTGGCATTAATATTTACAGGTGCATCTAAAAAAAACTTATTGCACATAAACTGAAACATAAAATATTTCATAAGTTCAGTCGATTTAGCTTTTTTAGTAAAGGTCATGATAAGTATTTCTAGTTTGTATATCATGTGTAAGTAACTTTTCATTGTTAATGTCATTTTTGAGAAGTCACTGCATTCGAGTGCAAAAATTCCAACTCTACCTCAAGTTTACTTTCACTAAACACTAATTCTCCTGAAAATGTAGTTTCTAATCATCTTAGAGTTTTTCTTTAATGGATCTTGGTTTCAGTTTTCATCTCAAAAGACAATAAAGATATAGTTAGAAAGAGCTCTTTCACATTTTCTCTCTCTGGTTGTTTTGGAGTCTCTTCCACATGTTTTATGATCAATATAAAAACCAAGCCCCGACAAGACCAGGTGATCAACGCTATTGAGAGAAAGTTGTGGATTTGTGAGCCGTCTGGCTGGACAGGAAGTCTCTTCTGCAGCTCATGCTGGGAGAGGAAAGACACTACCCTGAGCAGGACGGATAGAAGAAGAGGAAGAAGGTGAAGTTCATGAAGGAAAAGGAGAACTAAGGCAGGCGCCATGGGGAGGGATGCGAGAGGGAAGAGAAGTCGCATGCATAATGTGTGGAAATTACAGTCATGCACTTCATCTCATTTACCTCATCATCATAGTCATTAATTTCACCAAAGCCTCTCTGAAAGCGAACAATACATGTAATTAAGTGTTGGGACGGGGGAATTAAGACCTGAGAGACTGAAGATTTGTTGAAGGAGAATCAGAAACGTGGAGCAGGAGGTGGGAAGAACCAAGTGTTTACCTGGATGGTGTTGCTCCGGAGCTGCTCGATGAAATCCACGACCTGACCCTTACCGATGGCTTTGGCCTGTGGCAGAAGAGGAAGAGGAAGAGGAAGAGGAAGAGGAAGAGGAAGAGGAAGAGGAAGAATTTTATATTTGATGGAAGTTCACTGTATCAGCCACAGATCAAAGTTCAAGCCGTATCATGGGAAGAAGAAGCCAAAGTTTTACCTGGGAACTCAACTCTTTTATATATTCATTCATTGATTAATATTAGTGATCATACCTCATGCTTGTATGCTGGTGACACAGTTAAATACACTTTAAAATTTGATTTCTTAATTTTGATGCAAAACTGATTTCATTGGAAAAAAAAAAAAAACTTGGAATATACCAATACCAGTATCGGGTCTGATACTGCGCAGAGCACTCATCAAAGATCCCCGATTCAACCCAGTGAGTATTACAACACGGACTGTGTATTATTTGTGTATGAAGTATGAATTAGGATTGAAGCCATTTAATAAGTTCCCATGTCACGACTCTGTATTGGCAAGTCGCTCAGGATTAGTGGTATCGGTGCATCACTAAACAAAACTCTGAATGAACACATCTCTGCATATCTCCTACATTGATGGAGCTCTTGTGAATAAACATCTTGTGAATTGAACATGCGCTCTCCTTTAAGCTTCACATTGATTTTAATACCAAGAAGACATCATATCTGATGGAAACTGTTCATAAACTCTCAGTGGAGCTTATTGAATGTGAGCACGATCCACAAACAGTCTTCAGAATATTCTGAAGATAAATGAGAACTGTTTTGAGGTCAGATCAATCAAAATGTGAAGATCTTTTTGGAAATCATGGCCACTGTGTTGTCCTGCCTTTCACAGAGGAGAGGGATCACCCAACAATTTAAAAAACAATTTCTGACCGTATGAGGTTACATTGGTACTTCTAACGTGGGCAGCTTACAGGGATGTTCTTTATTAAATGGTGACAATATCTTGTACTGCATGTCGTTATTGTGAACAAACTATGTGTTTATGAGATTCACAATCCATTTCATTCTGTTTTTAATTTACATTTTCTACTAAACTCTCCCTCCAACCTACCACTTCATGGGCCGTCTGCCCGTCATAGCCGCGTTTATTTAGGTCTGCTCCAGCGAGGCTCCAGACTTCCAGCCCGTCCAGGTCGCCGCTGGCTGCCAGACTAACACACAAAATCATTTCATTACAGACGTGCGGTTAAGATGAGGGGGATGAAGGGCCGGCGCGTCAGCCAACAGATCAAAAATGGCCGACGTCTGCCGATGGTTATGAGAAGGTGTGGTCCTGAAACTGAAAACTGGAAGGGTTGTGAGTGAACCTGTGGCGTGTCTCGTGTGGATAAATGATGAGGGGCCAGCCGGTGCGTCGTGCTCATGACGAGGCTACAGGTGGAAATCTGTCGGATCGGATCTGCAGCTATGCTGCCAGGGAGCATTCCTGCGGTTTGTGTAACAGCGGGGCAACAGGTTGTACCTGTGTCAGCTATGTAGGATGGGTCAATGGCTGAGCAACGAGAACTCTGACACTCTACTTGTTTTTTTTTTTGTTTTTTTTTGTTCCTTCGGTCTCACCTGCACAGCTCGGTTCCTGCTTCCTGGACTTCGTCTCTGGACAGGTGGGCTCCGGTCCGCCGCAGGAGTCTTACCACGTCTTTGTGTCTGAGCGAATCAAAGACGAGTTTGATTTTAATACATTTTTTACATCTTCTCACTCATTAAGAGACAGTGGTTGCTGTCGGGCAAGTAAGAACAGGTTCAACATCCCCCGCAATGAACCGCCCACACGAGTCACCTGGAGGGACACCGACTGCCACAAACCAACCTTCTCCCCCAACTTTGCAGAAATGTAATCGCCTCATTTAGTGAGTAAGAGCTGAAATTAGGATCAATCGTTCAGGCATACATGTTGGGTATAATTCAAAGACAATAAAACACATTTAGGACTTCCTGCAGAGTTTTCTCATGTCGTTCATCTGTGAAGCTGGGAGTGAGCTGGTAGGACTGGTTCAAAGACACTCCCTGCTTTCACTCCACGTCTCTCTCTCCCTCTGTCACTTTCTGTCTCTCCTTATATGGGCAAGTGTGGAGAGATTTGTTTAGTGACAAAGTGCGACTGAAAAGTCCAGTTCCACCAGTATGAGGGTCTGGAGCTGGATGCAGATTTTGTCTATGATTCTACACTTTTACTACAGAAATCCTTGAAGTCACTGTTATGATGAGCATATGAACACAAAGCGCTATCATTCTGCTTTCTGGTGCTCATGTTTATCCTTTTAATATCAGAAACGAGGAGTGACAGTTGGTCGCATTCATATTCTGCACTTTCTTTTGTTTCTTCAATGTCATGCTCAGTTTTCTCTGCTCGCGGTTAAGGTTGAGGTTTTAGCCTTCATTAAGATAAATATTGAGAAAATAAAATGTGCTTCTGCTGCATCCACATGAGTTGGCTTTTTTATTTTTTCCACATGATGTCCTTCCTGAATCAACCTGAGCAGTCAGGGACACTAACCTCACTGTCATCCTGTAAATAGCAGAGAACAGACTCATTCACCATGTTCTTTAAATACTTTTTCAGCTCCTGGGAGATAAAGATGTCAGTTTACAGAAGTTTGTAGCCCCCTCCCAACCACCACCTCGTGTTCGAGGTGATCTGTGTGTTGTAAGAAGTGCAAAGACAGGTGTTTGTGCTCCACTGCATCTCTGTGCTGCCACAAAAGGAAACAAGTCCACACTTGCAATGTCAACCGTTAAAATAGGACAACAGCCATTTGGCGCAGCTCTGACACACACACACACACACAACGTTTTCACCCCGAGGCTCAGCGTAGCACTAATGCGGAACTATTAAAGCGTGGCTATTCTGCGAAAGACGCTTAGCGCAATGTCAGTAAAAAAAAAACAAAAAAACCCCCCCAAAAAAACAGCTTTGGTAAAAATAAACACAATCTAGACTGTCTGAAGACAATTAGCCTAATTAGTTAGTAATTATTGCCTGTCCTCCAAACCCCATTAGGAGTCCCCCCCTTCCCCGGTTTCTGCCTCACTGACAGCCGCGGCTCTGTTCTTGTCATTTCCCATGTTGCAGCTGCCGGTTTAATGGCGTCCCCCTCGACAGCAGACATCAACGGCATACTTTCAGGAAACACTTGGATGGCAAAGGAGAGCAACTACGGCTGCAGACGGCCGACGGGGCTCTGGAAACGTTGTGCTTGCAACTTTAGAAGTGACACGATTGCGCTGATGGCCGCACGGAGGCTAAAACAACAGCGCCTGTTGTTCACAAAACGACTCACCTGAAGCGAATGGCGTTGGAGAGAGGTGTGTCACCGTAGCGATCTTTAACATGGAGAGACGCGCCGCGACTCAGGAGGTACTCCACCACTTTGAGGTGGCCCTCGCAGGCCGCGACGTGCAGCGGGGTCCGGCCGTCATAGTCCCCCAGACACAGATTACTGCCCTGTTGAGCACGGAAACATCCATTTGTCAGTTTTGGTCTTTTCTGCAGAATTATGAGACATTTAAGCTTTTAACACAAAGTGACTGTGTAAAAGTCAGGGTTGCCCGCGGCTTTAAATGACTCAATATGATCTCCATTACTAATAAAATCACATCAATGAGTCACACTTGGTTGCATTTATTATTAAGAGCCTGGCGCTATTTATCATCACTGTCACATTGCGGAGCTTCGGTGTCAAGAAGAGACTTTTGAGATAATGAAAACCATTCATTTATGACCTGTGCTGTCAAGTCAGAAAGCACAGAAGGGTTTCTGACTTGTCCTCTTTTATAATCATAAATGGCTCGTCTTTTCAAAAAATCCTCACAACCGCAAATGAGGATTAAAGTGTTACGAGGAGATTTCACAATCACTGCAGCTGCACGGGAGCGTTTGTTTTAGCAGGAGAGCTAAACGCGTCCTCAGAAACAGGAGGCTAATCTAAGCAATGACGACATACCAGTCAATCCACATACACATACAGTCATGTGACTGCAGGGCTCCCGCAAGGCCTGTCCGACTAGTACGACCTCGGGTTTCGTCTCTGACTCGTCAACTCTGGCCTTTGTTGGCGATCCCTCAGTGATAAAGGTTCAGTCACCCCGCACATCAAAATGACTTTGGTCAATTTGTGCTCGTTCAGTGTTATGTTTTGGAGGATTGTCAATAAAAAAAAACTACCGGCTTAATTCGAGGGTTTCATTTTACGTTTGACTATTGGTCAAGTTTCCAGAAGCTGTGAAACTAGGCGCAAGCTAAACAAAAACATTCCTGAGCTGTTTGTCGTAAACAGTGTCACGCAAGCTCAGAGAAGTCTGGATAGGCAACTACTGTTTTAAAAACTTGTGGAGTAAACATCTAAAAATTGGAGTAGTTATATTTGAATTCTAAAATTCAGCTCCCGGAATTAAGACCGAGTTCTGCACTGGAACAAAACGAAGCCTCAGTAACAAGAGGAGCATGTTGGACAGTGATCATATGGAGGACGAGAAAAACAATTGAAGCTGCTGGATGTTGTTAATAAAAAGCTGTTAGAATACATAGGAAAACGTTCTTTATGAGGAGCAGGTAAAACCGGCTCCAGTTATCATCGCTCTTATGTTCCTGCACCGGATATTAAACTTGATTTAACCAGACAAAAAACATACACTATTAATCACACGTTCATGCTCATGTGACCCGTGATCCGTATTTAAGCATTGTTTACTGCTGTTTTTAAAGTGTTTATTTTAGAAAATTATTATATATTATTATGTATATATATACATATTCACAGTCACTCGATATATGACCCAATACAATATGTTTATGGACATAGCTGTGTTATTGTAGTGGTAGCATTACCATTAGCTGAGCTCATGACAGATCAACTCCACAAGTTCAGGTAAAGTCACGCCAATGTGCTTTAAGTCAAATGTTGCACACACACGTCATGTTGGGCTGATTGTTAGTTCATCAGACATTATTCATGTCCAGTATTTTTAACTGCTCCACCTGCTGAAGTTGCACTTTTGTGCAGTCCAGATCAAATTAAGGAGCTGATGAGATCGAGATGTAGCAGAGGCTAAACAGATATACTACCAACATGCATATAGCTCTGAATAACACACCGTTTACAATAACATGTCAAGTGAAAAGGCATTGTTTTTGTGTTTTCGTTTCAGTTTCATGTTTACACGGCTGCGTTTTGAAAATGATGTAATTTTCATTATTGGCCACCAGTGGGTTCTGTTTGTATTTGTAATGAAAATACAAGAGCACAGACAACAATATACCATAAACATTAACAATGGGAGTACACGGATGTTTGTATGGACAGATGACCAGGTTGGATTGTTAAGACGGTGACTGTGAACTATAAAACCCCCAAGAGAATATGGACTGAGAGTCATCACACTTTGGAAACATTGTTCTTATTGTCCATCTACTGAGCATGTGCAAAATAATTATTTACGACGGCTGTGGTGCGCATGTGTACGAGCAGCATTTCAGATAAGTGGCCTTTTCCTACCATTTATATGGAGACAGAGTGTTGTCGATGCAATGATAAACTGTCAATAACTACTACAACAACTACAATATAAAAAAATTGTAATGTTCAAAATTAAAAGCAGGTAAAGACTTGAAGCTGTGTTTGTATACGAAGTACAGGGTTTCTCACCATGTCTTTCAGGGCTTCTAAGGCCTCGACATCTCCAATCTTAGCAGCAGCACATGACAGTGGAGGAGTCAGTGCGTCTCGGATCGCTTCCAGCTCCTTCAGACAGCACAGATGCGTGTTTATGTCAGGAGAGGTTCCGACTGTTAAGTGGGTTGAAATGTTTTGGAGGCGAGTTGCGGTGCTTTTAGGCCTCACCTCCTTGCAGCTGATACTCAGAGACTTGGCGATGACCTGGATGAAGTGACTGTCGCTCAGACACAGTTTGGCTCCTGCCAAGTCGGCGACCATCTCCCCCCGCAGGTTCTCGCCCATCATCTGGACACACACTCGGAAAGTCACACAAAGAAAAGTCCTGATACGACATGAAGGAAGATTCACAAACCTTCTTCTTAGCGTTCAGATCCAGCTCCGTCTTCGCCAGCACGTAGGACAGTTTGGACAGAGCGGCTTCTGGAGTCATGTCACCGCCAGCTATCAGGCCAGCGTCCATCAACACCTGGAAAAAAAACACAAAAACAAAGCACGGATTTAGTCATTTCATATTTGCTTTAAAGGGAACCGAGCGTCGCGCAACAAGCAGTATACCTTTCCAGTGGCGTAGGACATGGACACGGTGCCTCTCAGACACTGCGTGCAGTTCACGATGATGACGCCCGCGTCCGTGGCCTTCTTCAGCTCCGCCAGAAGGTCCGGGCGATTGTCGGGGGCATTCCCGCTGCCGTAGGTCTCCAGGACCACCCCCTGCATGGGCGGCTGCAGGAAAGCCTTCACCTGGACGCAGACGCGAGCGTGGTTTTATAAACGTCAACAATTTACCGGAACACTGAAACTGGCTGCTCAACTGTGCGGGCTCAAATTGAGAAATTAGTATTCCATGTTATTTTTCCTGCAGCTCCTTTCAATCTAAAGCAGGAGAGCATCCACTCTACTAAAAGCCCATCTGGTGCTGCCTCGGCAACCAGTATCTCAGTCACTGGTTGGCTGGCAGGCACCAGGAGGCCCTATACCACATCATTAGCCATGGCATATGACTAGAATGGCAGATGACTGAAACGGCAGGAAGGAGAGCAATTAATCTGAAGGTGTTAGCAAGCATAAAGTCACTTGGCAAGTCTGCGGCAGTTACCGTAAAATGTGGGGAGAAGGTGACATTAAAAGTGCCAGGTTCAGTCAGTATTTTTTGATGTGATAAGCAGTTTGACACGAAAGGCCTGACGCGGATTACCAATGAGGCCGCGGTGCAGCGGGGACGGCGGCCACACGGGAGCCCAGTGCCTCGTCAAACCCGAACCTCATAAAGGCAGTTAAGCGCCGGAAGAAAGCCTTGATAGCAGAGTTGGGCGGCGCGAGCAGATTGAGACAGTAAACTCGCTCTCCTGCCAGGCGCTGCAGGGGGGGGCGGTGCAGCTAAATGTTACAGTAGCGGCGCCAGGCCTCCCTCTTTACAGGCCGATTGGACACGGCCCATAACTCCGGCTCATCTTCCTCTGGCCCGAGCTTTGATGGCGGTTTACACGACTGCGAGAGTAACAGAAGACGGGTAATAGCGCAATTAAATTAAAGTTAACTATATTTTATTGCAGTTAGACAAAACAGCACTCTGTTACCTGAGGAGAACATAACTTTAAGCACTTTTTAATGCAACGTGAAGGAAAAGTAGTTTAACCTCAATCACTGAAAAGTCTGAACAATTCTGTCTCCATTTGAAACTTCTGTCTTGATTTACCTTCTTTAACATATTTGGGTTGTTGGAGCCTAAAGTCCACTGGGTTGGGCAGTGTTGAGATGATTTTATTCACTTTAAATACTATTAATTCAATTGTGAAGCATATTGTTAATGACTGAGTTATCAGTTCATTTGCTTTAGTCAACCTTGAATACTTCTTTATAATTGTGGAGCACTTTGAGGTGCATTTTATGAATGAAATGTGATCGATACAAAACACTTTTATTATATGATCAAACTTCCAGAGCCACAGCGGTACCTCCGAATGCACCTCCTTCTTAATAAACACCTTATTGCTACCTTCTACCTGCACCATTGTAGTTGTTGAACGTAGTACAAAAATGAAGAAATATTTAAATATCATGCTTCAAGATAAAACAACTCAGAAAATTTGGTGAATACAGAGTAAATATTTTAGACTCTGCCCCAGCAGCACAGGAACTCTTTCTCCCGATGACTCACAGTGGAAGCAGTAATTCCCGGGAAGAGTCTGAGCAGGCCGACGTTCCGGTTCAGCTCCGTGCTGACTCGGAACTTCGACGTGGTGTTGGCCCTCCACACTGTGTCCCAGTTGACTGGTGGAGAGATGGAGAGGACAGATTCAAGGGAAACTGAATGTT
>OMNM01009400.1:4533-35902 GCA_900302745.1 Parablennius parvicornis | reverse complement strand
CTGTATAAGCTCAAAAAAAAGAAATTGGCACAAAATAAGTACTTCAAAGTGAACATTTATCATTTTAAATCCTCATCATATGGTGTCATCTTAGATTTTCTAACAATCTGAGGTGTAACATGTAATAATTCCATTTTAAGGTAAATCTGTGAATTCTCATATAAAACAGCCAAAATCATGTGTTAATGATAAGTTGTTTTTTTTTTTATTTTCTTGTACTTAACTTTGAACCATAAGATGCTGTGTATAGTCTCTTAAAGAAACAGCAGCAGGAACAGTATGGAAAAAACAAAGAGGCTTTCAGTGGTGTTCATTACATGAGAAGCAGGTATCAGCGTTTTCCCCACAATTCACTTTATATTGGTTTTCTAAAAGTAACATGAGACCCCATAGCCTGCCTATGAGGCCACAGAAGTGAAGCTTGTCATCTTTCTCACTTGCTTGCTCCACCTTTTAGTGAAGGTGTGCTCATACTGGAGATTCATTTTCCCTTCATGATGTCATGTGGGGAAATAACCCTCCCTCTGGTAGTGGATACTTACTTTGACCCTCCCACTAGGTAGATGAGTTCTGCCCTCTGAAATTACGAGCAGGCACCATTTTTTTCTCCTCGTAAAACGCTACTGGGGAGGGGTGTGGAGTCGGCGAGGACAGACACAGCTCATTAGCATTTAAAGGTACAGACACAGAAACAGCCTGTTCCCAGTAGAGCTCATTAAAGGGACTCTTAGGCCCTGTCCACACCAGCCAAATCAATCTTTATTTCCCTGGGGTTCTTAAGAAAAATTCCACCCACACATCTCTATAAACAAGACTCAACATGATGTAGTACATACGCCAGGTCTTTAGGGGGTGCTGAAATTCACAAAATACACCAAAACGCAAAAGAAGACAGAGAGAAAACAGAAATGGGGAAGAAGGAGAATACTCCTGCTCCTCCTCGTACTCCAGAAATACAACATATTTCCTTATTAAACCGACCGGTATCCGTCGCTGCTGCAGCTTGACCTGGAGCATGAAGTCCACCGTTGTTGTTGTTTCTTTTTTTGTTTACTTTCAGGATTTTCTTCCCAAATTCACATTTATTTTCAATACGTTCGAGAACTGCCTGCAACACATATTTGTGGAACTGGAGCTTATTACACAATAGTGAGGTCATGATCCTCTGCATACCAATAGGAATTCACACATTTTGTCCTGGGGTAATTTATATGGATTTTCATGTTTATTCATGCATGAGATAGTAGTTGAATAACTTCATTTTGTTGATGTCTCATATCAAAATCTTTACTAGCTTTGTCTCACATCACTGAGGAAACTTTCTCAGGGTGCAGAGGCTTCAGGTTTAAAATACTTTTGACCCTAAGAGTGTGATGACTCATCCCTATCAGATTAATGGCATAGTACCCTCTATGGGAATTAAAAACTCCGCAAACAATGACTGCAATGATTCAAACTGGCACAGGCAAGCTTATCTAGAATCGTGTGAACTCCGTTCAACTCGACCTTGAAGTTAAGTTCGTAAAGGTTTCCACTACGATTTTGATCGCCCTCGTTCTCTCGGGACTTTGACTCACGTTTGCAGACGCAGGCTCGGTCCATCATCCAGATGAGGGAGGAGCAGTACTCGCAGTAGGTGGGGATGCTGTACTGCGTGGCCTTGAAGATGTGGCCGTTATGTTCCTCCACCTGCAGGGGGCAGCAGAGACACCGGTCGCCTTAGTTCAAGAGTAATTCTTTAAATGAGACGCTTTCTGCCAAATTCTCGTAGAATTTCCAAACTCACTATATCCGTTTCCTTCTTCCTGGACTTCTTACGTTCACGTTTAGGGGCCTGAGAACAGAGAAAATGCTGATGTGTCACCTTGAAATTGTTGTTTAGGTGCAAAACTTAGTAGAGCTATCACAAAACATTTACTTCTTTGTTTAACCGTTCCCACATCAGTTTGAACTTAAGCTTTGAAAACGCTCACCCTGCCAATGGTTCCTTCCATGGGCTTATACTCCGTCATGAATTCATCCAGGAAGACCTTGAAGGTGTTGACCCACACCTTGACGGGCGACTCGCTCCAGTCCCTCTGCTCCAGACGCATCGTCTTCTCCAGGATGTGCTCAAACAGCGCATACAGATCTTTGTACCGGATGCTCTTCCCATCGTCCATCTGAGAAAGGAAAAGGTAGACATTTTGACAAATGTTGTTTTCATGGCCAGATTATACTTTGTTTTTATACTGCTGCAGTTATCAGTTGTCATTGTACTCCTCCAATGACATAAAGACATTTATTCCCTCATATAACATATAACAGTGGACAAAGGACTCACGGCCAAGGCTGTGGAGTACGAATTGAAGATGTTGATTCTAAACTCCTTCAGCGCTTTCTTGAAGACGACATCAACCATTGTATCCTTTTTACTGTCCTCTGCATCCAAGTCGGCGATCTGAGGACACAGAATATATTTATCATTGAAGCCAAACAGTATTTATGTCACCATCTGAAGTTCAAATACTGAAGCAGGCGTGTGCGTGGTGGATCATTGGTTAGAATTCTTTCAGCAGAGACTGAATTTCCTCCTGAGTGTGCGCGTTAAACTCAAACAGGCAGGAATTACAAGTCTGTTTACCATTAAATTAATGCTTTTTTTTTTTTCCAGCAGCGTTTGATGGGTCTAGAATGGAGGTCTGCAAACATTATAACCTAAAGAACCGTTTCTGTCATTTTTTCACCAAATCAAATTGAACTGGAGCCGCAAAACATGTCAGCCCATTTCACATATATATATAGTTTTTATAGCCGTACAAAAACTATATCTTATGTTAGATTCATGAACTTTCAATCACAATTTAGAATGGTAAAGCTGACAATATGTTTTCAGGGGTTTTTTGCCCAATTTTAATGGTTTCACCCGTTACTGCCACCATTTGTTGGACAATTTTAAGCTGTTTTAACCATTTTGGCTTTTAAAAGCTTTTTTTTTTTTGGAAGTTGTAGTGATTTTAGGTTGGTTTTTTTAAGCTGTTTTAGCATTTATTCCTCATATGTTATAGTTTTAGCTATTTCTTCCATTTTAGCGATATTACTTACTGTGTCTTTTTGAAAGCCCTTTTCAATCGATGTTAAGAGTCCTTTTAAAAAAATTACTCTGTTGTGTAAATAAAATAAAAATAACATTTATTGACATATAGTGTTTTGAAAGCTCAGAAAGGCTGAAGAGCCACATGTGGCCCCAGAGATGTAGCCTGCGGATCTTGTTGAACTTTAGTTTTGGTAGAATTGAGTTGAAATGAATGGGCAAAGAATTCACAAAATAAGACATGATATTCAGAAACATGTTGGATTAAAACGCACCTAAATGAGGTGTGCTAAAATGATTCTCCATGATAAATGATCAAAGCATTAAATTCTGCAGTCACAGTGGAATACATTTACGTAGTTTCTTATTCAGGTTGTCATGTGGTACTGAATCGAGAGACTTATTTAAGTTTTTCATATTTTTAGAAGTAAAGAAACATTTTTATTCTTATTTCAACTTTGTGGCACAGCGCACAAATTGGAGAGGGTCTGAATTTGAGGGGAAACTTTAAATAAAAAAAAAAAAAAAAAAAAGAGTGTTAACCTGCAAAATGACCAAACGGCTAAAATGACGACAACTACGCTATCACAGCCGAATCCATTTAAAAGGGCTACAATGATATCATCCACTAAAACAGAATTAGAAAAAACACTTAAAATTTCGAAAATATAGCGGGAAATAAGAGCAATCAGAGATTTGTGACGTCCGCCAAAGGTTGACCTGGACTCAAAAAAAAAAAAAATAACCTTAATGGAATCTTCCATGGCCTATTGTCTGTCTGTGGTGAACATATCGACAAAAACAGTTGATAAACCTGTATCATCATTTTTTAAAGAGGTTGAACACATCTCGCAGCTCTCCACAGAATTCATCTGGATTAAATTTGACTAATATGTCTCTCTTGGTCATAAAAGGTGAAGATCAGCCCGTTGGAACAGCGAGTCTGAACGCGTCGCACCTTCTTCATGAGGAAGTCGTTCATGCTGCGGTAGTCGTGGGCCGAGCTGAGGATGTGCAGAGCGTCGTTCTGCCACTGCGCGGGCTCCAGGGCGATGCTGCTGATCTTCACGCTGCGTCGCCTCCTCATCTTCGGAGACAGCTCCTTGTTCTCCTTGCTGTCCCGGACCCCCTGAGAGGTGGAGGGCTCCAGGTCCAGACTGTGAGAGAGGGGCGTGCCATCTGGGAGGCAAACACAGGGATAGATTATTAACATCAAGAGAATTAAATAAAAAAAAAAAAGAAATCTCTGCTCCTCATATTGTCTTCCTACCTTGTGTTTCTCCAGCCTCGCTCCTGCTGGCCTGCTTTTCTCTCGACAGTTTCTTCTCGCTGTGTTTCGTCTTACTCCAGAACCGCATTTTCCCTCTCATTCGACTAAAAGGAAGAAAAGATTTATCTATTAGAAATAAAGTGTGAAAACACAGTTGTACAACTTCTTTTCCCCACTCATTTATTTACAAAAAATAAGAATATGCAACAGAATTACAAAAGAAAACCTCCCCATCAATAAACATTTCTAGAATGGATATAAAAATAACAAAGGATGAAGGAACAACAAACATATAAAATAAATAAATAAATAAATAAAGCAAAAGAGACTCAGAGAAGGACCTTCGTCCCCAATGCTGACATCCTGGACTCTACTGGATTACAATAACTTTAAGCTTTAGGCAAATATTGTCTCATGTGTAATTTAACAATGTCATTGTTAGATTGATGCTTGCTTTTACTTTACACTGTGCAATACTGTCGCTTTTAATATTCTTGCTGTTTGTTTTATGGACAATAATGCATTTCCAATCCACACAGCAGCTCATCATACTGTTACTGGCAGCGAGCCTGCCGATGAATATAATCTGATTAATCTGTACTTCATCAACCTTACTAGTTTTTCTCTTTCTGTTGCCGCTTCCAATTGCCCCTTGGGGATAAATAAAGTTTATGTGTTTTTTTTTTCTTCCGATTTATAAAAGGAGTTCATAAAGACAATCACCTAAACCCCAAAACATCTAAACTCAGAATCACTGGGATACTCTTTGGAAGCAAGTGATTTAAGTAAATCATCTAGAGAATTCCAGAGTTTGGGCTTATGAAATGTTATAGAAAGCTGTATATACTGTAAATGAGATCTTTGCCAATTTTAGACCAAATTGAATTGTTCACAGGAAGTGAAGTTTAAAAGGCCTTAACATCATTTGATCAGTATCAAACGTGACAAATTGCATTAGAGACCGGCCCTCATCACAAAAATATGGTTACTTTTACTTGTACTGCCATTGGAGGGCGTGGCAATGACCAAGCACGCCATCTAACACCAAGTGCAATGTAAACAGCTTTTACAAGGTCAGATCCGCCTTAAAGTTGACATATTGCAACAGAGCCCGGCCCTCATGACAGCTACATCTCAATAATGGCCATCAGCTATAGCGCCACCTGCTGGAAACAGGAAGCACGGTCTACATAACCTGTCCATGGCCCGGCTGACACAAAATTTTGCATGCTTCACAAGCTGACATGCATACGCCAACTAACAGTCTCAGTCGGTGTCCCGCAAGTAGCGAGGACCCTCCTGAGGCTGCTTGCAGCTTTAATTGTTAATGAATCTATCAATAAATATGTACCTTCCGTCATGACTGGAGGTCTTCCTGATCACCTCGACTTTGCCCAGATCCCCTGAGGACATGGTTTTGTGGATCTTCTTCTGGTCTTTGTGAGATGACTGAAGAGCAAACGATCACAACACAGAGTGAGAAAGGAAACATAACACGTCACAACCGAGCAGAGGCTGCTGGTTCCGTCGGGTCTCCTGGAGAATTCGATCATGTGGAGGTGAGCTCTAGAAGAACTTTGTTTCCTGCTTAACACATGATCGGGTAGGAGGGGCTTTTTGATGTCACATCTGAGCGAGCAGTGGTTCCCAACATGAGTTCGAGGCAGAGGCCAGACTTAAGGTGGGGTTCCTGAAGCTTTGCCTGATCTGAGGTTATCAAAACTGTCAAACAAGTGCAACATAACAGATCTTTCAAGAATCTAAGGCAGAGCTAGAAAACCCCTCACTGCCTTTGGCTTCACTAGAAAGTTTTTGCACATCAGTGATGTAAAAGAAGCTTCATGGAGGCAACCAGGGGGGTGTTGGGAACCACCGCCATAACGCCCAGCTAGCATAACATCACATTCTGTTTAAAAAGACATTTTGGGTGAATGTAAAGTGAATCTAGAGACATGATAACATCATACAGTCGTTGGGAGCAGCAGTGTGACTAATGAAGCTACCGACGGAGAAACGCAGGTCCGACCTGTGAGATTCTGTTAGAAAGCGACGTCGTTAGTGAGGAGTTGCTCGAGCTTTCGTTGATCCCGGCATGCAGGAGCAGCGGCTTGTCATGCAGCGCAACACGTCGCCACACAGGGTCGCGTTTTACTCGAACCTGCCTCCGACACGATTGCTTTGCACTTTCACTAACTTCGTTCAGGGGGGACAGAGGAGAGTGAATGTGGCTGAGCTTATGACTTCAGACCAACAGCTATTAAATATCAATAATCACACAACTTTCGTGAATTAATTGTGAATTTCACATTTTATATTATTTTATTTGAGTTTGTAGAACATAAATGCACACAGTGCAACCTAACTTATTAGTCAGTCTTTAGTGATATGTAAATTGATGTTAAGGTAAGGATACATTTGTGATATATTGTGCAGCCGCACTGCACACATTTGTGTCTGAAAAATGTTCTGTCTGGAGCTCCAGCCATTCTGAAAAGTGTGTTGTTTGGATGCTTCAGCATACAAATCACGAACATCTTAAAACAAAATACTGAGAGGGTCTATTTCAAAATTTCACGGCTCATTTTGTCTGTGAAGTCAAACAACAAAGCAATTTACTCCTGTTCATTGTTTCAGCTCATTAGGTATATCGAAGACCCAAATAATAATGAAATGTAGGAGTATCATGTGCTTCTGGCGTTATATAACATTTATTTGGGACCAAGACTGTAAACTCAATGAAATACAAATCTTTAAAATAACTTCTGGATTGAAGTAGGTAACTTTGATTTTACTTACAGAAACTCTAATAAGTGGTCTGCTTCTTAATTAATAAAGTCAGAACCACTATTTTGGGACATCTATTTATATCTTTTTAGAGAGAGATTCATGAAGCTCTTAATACTGATTTTTCTGCCTTTAGTTTGCCTCTTTATTTTAAAGATTTTCTTTGACGTGGTGCAGAGTATATGTTATGGAAATGTCTATATTTACACAAAACTAAATAATTAGGTAATAAATTATTACAATCTCAACATAAAGCCAATTTTAATGAAAATGGTGCAGAAACTGTATTTTACTGGTGCAAAATACATTCGCACAAACACTTCTCCAATAGCTGTTTCTTTATGGTTGTTTTTACAAACTGTACCGGACAGCATGGTTTTGAGGCTAGTTTGATAGCAACAAGCTAGCCATCTTTCATAGCAGCAACACTGAAGCCTCAACTCAGGTCTCAGTGTTACATTATAGCCGCTACGCTTAACAAATTTGTTAAAAAAAAAAAAAAATCATAGTTTTCTTTAAAATATTAAATATATTCATGGTGGTTTGGCCAGATTATAACTTCTTGCGAGGCCAGTTTTGGACGGTGCTTATAGTTCTTGACAACTGGATTAAATGGGTCAAGATATCGCAGACATTGTATCAAGCCTCAATGTGAAAGCAAAAAAAAAAAAAAAAAACTTTTTATTCAAATGTTATCTGATACATCTCCTGATGTTTCTGATTTTGCCAAAGTGGTTGGATCCAAGATAAAGATTGTGCTGTTATGTACACCTCATGTGATCTGAAGAAGAGTGACGACAGTTTGGAGATTTGTTCGATCCAGCAGACGTTGAAGCCACGTGCAGGTCCGTTGACACGCACATTTTCACCTTTCACGGGACAATAAGTCAGAGCGGACACAGTGACGGAGAAATCGGTCGGACAGAATTGCAGCAGTGCGACGAAAAGTGGGGTTAGAAGTGTTAAGAAGCTTCTTCCCCCTGCTACGAGCGGCTGAATCCACCGGCAGGGGAAAAAAAAAGGAGTTGGAAGGGGACAGAAAGCTTCATTTGAAGGTCAGATCCAGTGTTTTACCATCTCCGAATCACTGTGACAGTCGGCCTCGGGGTGGGCTCGAGTGGGACACAGAGAGGGGGGCAGCGTGCGGGAGTGGGCGGGGATGTAGTACTCGTCGTCGTCGTCCGACTGCGTGGCCCCCTCAGAGTTACAGCGGGTGAGGAAGTCGGAGCGCGTCCGAGACATTCGAGCTTTCTTTTTGGGACCGGGTCGGCCCACCTGCTTCCAGGCAACCACAGGAACACATCAGCTGAGCAGTCACACACACATATTTGTGTGTGTGTGTGTGTGTGTGTGTGTGTGTGTGTGTGCGTGTGTGTGTGTGTGTGTGTGTCCTACCTCTCTAGTTCTGGAACCAGCAGACTTGGAGTCATCTCGGTACATGGAAAGAGATCTTTCCTGGTTCACCAAATCCTTATCCGACCTGCAACACACAGATTCAGGTGTCACCGGTTCAGACCGACCACACTGAGTGACGTATTAGTCTGAAGTCTCGAGTGTGTCTGTGGCGCAGTGTTTCAGGTGTAGTTTTGACAATAAGATAAGAGATTAGAAACATTTAGTTTTGCTGTAAATACCAAAGCAGTGGTTTATTTTGCATTCATGGAATTAACAATTACGAAGCGCTGTCGTTTGACTACGTTTTTAACTTCAGTATATGCTATGAACTATTTTAGATTTCAGTTTTGAAGCTTTTACAAAATTATTCTTAGCTGTTTAAGTAGCTTTTTTAAAAGCCATTTTCAATCACTTCAGCAGCTACATGGCTGGGTTTTGGATTCTTTTTTCCATTTTCTCATTTTTTTTATAGCCGTTTTAGCCATTTTCAACAACTTTATGCATTTTCTGTTTTCAGTTTGTTTTTGTTTTAATTATTTTGCAGCTCTTTTCACAGTTATTTGTTTAAATTCATTCATTTGTTTTTTTTAAGCTGTTAAATCTCAGCTTCGTTTAAGTTTTTGTCAGTATAACTTTTTGGAGCTTTTCTACCTAATGTCATTTCTTAAAAACAATTTTCGATGTTTTAGCTATTTTTTTAAATCTTTTTTTTCCCGCCATTATAGTTATTTTTCTGCAGTTTTAGCCATTTTTCAGTTCTTTTAACTAGTTTTACTAATATATCTCAACACAAATATGCAGATAAACCAGCAGATGTCTGTCCATATACAATGAAAATTCTTATTTTTATCTGAAGCTTTTCTTAAAATTTGGATTCGCCCATTAATAACTGACAGTCAGAAAACACATAAATGACCTGAAATTACTGGCAGGAGGCAACACGTTAAGATCTGACACATCTTAATGCTTCAACCATTATTCAACTTTTTCGCAGATAAGAATCAGTTTTAGTTTTTATCTAATGCATGCACCTTTGAAAGGTAAAATCTCTATATAACATGCTTCTGTAGTCATTGCTGTTGACCATGGAGGACTCTTTACAAAAGGTTACGTCGCCCTCCAGAAAGCAAATTTTTATGACAATGAAAATACAGAATTTGGACTTGAGAAGCCTTTTGTGAAAGCTGATTCTTCTGGTTTGCTGCCATGAGCCTTCTGTGAGGTTATTAGCAGAAGCTGGTCTTTCTTTTAAATTAGTACGATTTGGGATATTTAAAGGGTGGTCTGGTGCTATAATTCTCTAAATCTCTATGAAAGGACTTACTTGGAGAAAGGCAGCTTGCGTCTGGGTGGAGAAAACACGGTGTTGGGGGGCTTCTCCACCATGTTGACAATCACAGTTTGGGCAGAGCTCTTCTTCTGAGCTTTTGGCGGTTTAGTGTCGAGGACCGGGCTGGGAACCTTCTGCGCAGGCCTGATCACTTTCCTCTCCTGCTGAGTGGGGAGAACGGAGGGAGCGCTGGGTTTTGGCTCGGCCATGATCTGGATGTCTACGTCTGAGGCACAAAGCCCCGCTGGTTGGGGACTTTCTCCAAGAGAAGCTGGAGAGTGGAAGTGAGAGGACTTGTCGACCCCAATTATCTCAGCCTGGGGAGAACCTTCCTTTTCCAAGCCGACCTCCAAGCCTGAGATGGGGATCTTTTCAGAAGAGGCGGCTCCTGTCTGAGAAGCTCTTTCAAAGGTTTGGGCTGCCAGCAGCTCCCCCTCCTCCAGAGGACTCTCCTTTTGCATACTGATTAACACCACGACGGGCCTCCGTGAGGTGGACTCTCTTCTTTGCTTGTGGGATTTGCTTGGGCTTTCATATTTTGGTTCATGAATTGGACTTTGGTCAGATGCAATATAAAATGTTGCCCTGGGCCCCTCCAGCATGTCTGGTTTCTCGATCAGGATCTTTTCGTTGTGGTTCGAATCTCTAAGCAGCTCTTGAGGATGGAGATCCAGAGTCCCGGGTTGTTCTTGACGTGCAGTCAGTCCTCCTTCGGTCTCCATGTCTTCCACGGTGAGCACTTCAAAGCTTCCTTGACTGGTTGGAGATCCTCGCGGTGAATGTCTGTGATGGTCCTCGTCTTCCTGCACGGAACCTCCCGCGCTGGTTGTTCGGACTTTGAGGAGCTCCAGACTGAACTTGGCCTGCTCCAGCTCTCTCATTCGTCTGCTCTCCCGCTTCGATCGGTTCTTCAAGCTGGCTCCATCCACGCTCCTGCTTCTCTCAGAGTCCTCGTCTTTTTCCGTCTCTGCCGCATCCAGTGAAACGGAGCCGAAGTCTTGAGAAGCTTCCTGGATGTAACTCTCCTCTCCGGAATGGACGAGGTCCTCCACAGTGGCTGCCTCCATGTCTGCTGGTAGACTCGTGTTGAGTCGCTTGTGTTGCTCTTTTAGTTCTCTGAACCTGAAGAAAGAATTCATGCCAAAAGCAAAAGTGTCATCAAAAGCGTTTAAGGATTTTTTTTTTAAGTTGAGGCCTACACAATCGCATACACACGATTTAAAACACACCTACTGTGATGGGTTTCTATTCAATAGTTAGACCTGCAAAAATTTATTCTTAATACAGTAATTGCTAAAGGTATTTGCTCAGCTCTGAAAATCATTGAATTCAGACGTTCCAATCACTTCCTGTATAAAATCAAGTAGCAAGGCACACAGACTCTTTCTACAAACATTTGTTAAAGAATGGGTCGCTCTCAGTGGCTCAGTGAGTTCCAGCGTCGTGCATTGATAGGACGCCGCCAGTGCAACAAGTCCACCTGAGAAATTTCCTCCCAATCAACTGTGAGTAGAACTATCACAAAGTGGAAGCCACTGGAAACAACTCAGCCAGAGTTTATACGTTGAGCAATGTCACGAATTTCAGCTCATCAGACTTTAGAAATCACATCTTTGAGTTGATGACTGGAAACAGATTTAATCCAGGTAAATGTTTTGAATTTACCTGAGTCGTGCCAGGTACCCTCTGCTCACAGCCTGCAGCTGGGTCACCCCCCTGTACGCCCTGCAGTAGCACTCCCTCTCCTTGAATCCTCTCCAGGCTGATTGAATCGTCATGGCCGCCTCAGTCCTGCGCTGCCGGCACCTCCTCCAGCTCCGCTGTATGACGATGGCAGAGTCCCGCTGATGCAGAAACTTCCTGCGCTCCCTGTAACCCCTCCAGGCTGCCTGCAGACACACCACTGCCCCCTCCTCCAGGCTCAGGTCGATGGTGGACTGCTTGAGAAGGCAGAATCGCCACCAGCGCTGCGGAGAGAGAAATATACAGTGGTGCTCACAGTCTGAAACGCAAGGCAAATAGGTTGATTATATGGACCATAATATATGTACTAGAGGGCTGTTCTTAAGCTCATAGTTGAGCAAAACCAATAGCCGTAGCTTCTGTGAGGTGAACATCGAGCTGTCTTTCAAAGGCAGCATCACAGCATCTCTGTGTTGTGTTGTGATGCTACATTAAAAAAATTAGTTGGTGAAAAAAAGAAAAATCAGTTTTCTATGAAATTTCTAGTTTTGCCAGGTGGTTTGGCCACATTGGAGTCTCTTACAGGACAATTTTGAGCCATGGGCTTTATGATTGTCACCCCTGGAATAAGGCCTTTTTTTCCCATTTACTGTCGAACCAGCATTAACAGTGGCTGGCATTAAGAAAGACTAGTTGCTGAAATACTATAAAAAATGAAGAAAATGGTATGTGTCACTTCGGTATTGTCGGAGAATTTAGAAGCTGATGCCAATGTATATCTATTCTGTAGCTTGAGTTGGTCTTTATGATGTTTTAATTTCAGCCTGGCAAGGATTTGGACAGAAAAACACACATATATTGTATACATGTCTTTCGTCTTCCACTCTTCTTTATCCCTTTTCCATTTCCTTGTGCCATCAGCATTTCCTGTACCGTCTCCTCACAGTCTAACATAAAGTTTACTGTCACATTTGTTTCTGTACACCATAGGAATGTTGCAGATCAGGAATCAGACACCTAATGCATCTAATGACATTTTTGTTTTGAAACACGTTTCAAATTTTCCTGCGTGAACTGAAAGCCAATCCGGGACATTTCATATAGCCTTTCTTGACTAAGGAGTAAAGAGTGTAAACCGCTGTGAGGACACGAGTGCTTATCATCTCGAATAGGGTGGTTATATTTAGCGGGCGCCGCTCCTTACATAGCTATTAATCACCTAGAGCTTTAACAGTGGTAAACAAAGAGGCCTTAATGGACTCCTCTTGCAGAGCAGCGAGTTTGGGGCTGATGATGCACTCGCAGCAGGAGATGGTCTCACCTGGATGGTGCTCGCCGCACGTCGCATGCTGACGAAATGCTTCCTCTCCAGGACGGCCCTGAAGCGGCGCTGCAGCGTGACGATGCGCCGGAGGACCTCCTGGTGCAGGAGGGTCTGCAGGCGCTGTCGCTCCGCCTCCCGCAGGAACACCTGCGTGAGACAGGAAGGTTTTCTCGTGAGCCCAGCAGCGAAGGACAGTGACTGAACAGAACGGCGGGAAGCTTTTTGAGTCCCAGAGTGCGTACCATCGTGTTGCCCACTTGATACCCAGCGGGAGGGAGGTGGATCCGCCTGAAGAACTCCCTGATGCCGGACTTTGTTGGGCTCGTGCCCCGAGGCAGCAGCACATGAAAGTGACGCACAAAGTCCTGGGACAACACAAGAGAAAACCCGAGAACGTTTAGACTCACAGAGAGACGACAGCTCGTGATGATTACTAGAAAATAGACTAAACATTGGAAGATGACTGCATAATTTTTTTGTATTAAGATTAAAAGCGTTTTGACTGATCTGTCTTCTGGATTCATGTGACACATGTCGGATTTGCCCGATTAAACGCTATTTCTATACAACACAGTCATTTCAAAACACTTTGACAGAGAAAACCCAGAGGAGACGGCGTAAAGAAAAGACTCTTTTAACAAGAAGAAACCTGCAGAACCAGGCTCAGATGGAGACTTTCTGCTGAACCAGACTTGAAGGTGATTTTCCTGCTTCAAATTGAGCGTCAGGATCTTGTTCAGGGACCCACAGTGGTAAAGCGCTTTCAGTTAGATTCCAACCAGTGAACCACTGGGTCACTAACTTCAACACCACCAAGCCAGTATTTGTTTTGTCATATTATTGTAATCGGACGGCTATATTAAAGATATTCCACCAAACACATAAAAACCAGCTTCAGAACTCTGTGAGCTGCCATCAAACTGAACCTCGAGCTCAGTAGCTGCATGACTGTGACTCTGCTGCTCGATGGAAGAAGCGACGGATTACCTGGAAGGTGTACTTGATGCTGTATCCTGATTGTCGGATGCGGACGGTTTCCAGCATGCCGGTGTACCTCAGCTGTCTCAGCACCAGGCTGTCGTTGAAGCGCAGCGGCAGCTGAACAACACCAGACAACAAACAGGTCAATACAGCCAAACGGATAAAAGCATTCAGACGGCGGTGGCTCCTCCTCTGCGGCGGTGATTACCTTCTCGGCGTTGGAGCGAATGCATTTGACGAAGTACGGCTCCGACTGGTCAAGAGTTTCCATCAGCTTATTGAGTGACGCCTGCACACAAACACACACACAAAAACAAAAGACATTGCGCATCACTTAATTTAAAGGCAGAGGCAGCTTTTAGTTTTCAGTTTAAAAACCAAGAGTCTTATCGTCACTTCACATACTGTTCAAAACTTTAAAACTACAAAACCTGTACAGTAGTTGGTTGTTGTTTTCGTAATTTCATTGAAAAAATTAAAACACAAACAAAAAAAAACCATCGCCGTAAATAGACATTAAATGACTAAAAATGTATATTGCCTTGCCGTAATAAGCATGATATTTGAAAACTAAGAGTCTCTATAATTTTCAAAAACCTGTACTTGTTGATAGATTCTAAAAGCAAATAAAATCCATGCAACACTTGATTATATAACTGGACTTTCTAAGTATAAAGAAGGAGGCCTACTTCAAACATTTTTGACTGAACGGTTTATTCGTTAATTTATTTATTAATCATGAATTTATTCAATTGAATGTATTTCTATAGCACCATTCAGACAAGGTAATTCATAGTGCTTTATAGAGGAAAAACAAAGCAATTACGAAAAGCACAAAAAAAAGAGAAAAAATAAAGTAAAAGCTAATTTAAAAGCCTGAGGAAATAATGTTTTCAGGCCTAATTTAAAGGAAGTGAATGTTTGAGAGGGAAGTTTGTTCCACATATGAGGAGGGTAGGAACTTAAATCTGCCTCATCTTGTTTCGTCTGACTCTGAAAAGATTTAGTAATCTTCTTCCAGAGGACCTCAGGAGTCTGAATGTTTCATATTCTACATGTAAATCTAGGATGTATTCAGATCCAAGCGTGTTCTTTTGTGGAAATCAAATTATGGCCACCTGGCCTAGGGATCACATGACAAACGCATGCCGTGTACCTTCCGACAATCTGAGAGTCCAGTTGGAGCTACTCACATCACAAAATTCATCTGTGGGGATTTCATTGTCAAACATCTTTGAGTTTTTCTCTGGAGACTTACAAAATCTTGAAAACAGAGTTTTAAACAAATTGTAATTCAAAAAAAGATTGGCGTGACGTTCCCTTTGACTTCTCTACAAACAACTAAAATCACTCCACTGGTGCGTCCTGCCATCCATTATTTGCTTTCCCCAACAACAAACCACCCACAAACACAAATATATTCAAAAGAACAAAATAAATAGCAACAATCAAAAGACTTTCTCTATGCAAAATGGGTTTACATAAATAATCTAGTAGTTATAATCAGATTCATAATTGTTTTACTTTTAATCTGAACAGACAAGCACTAAAAAAATGTATTATACAGTGGCTACAGACCCGACCTGGGCATCATGAGGCCCGGGGGCCGTATGTGGCTCGACTGGTACTCAAAGGGCCCAAAGAAAAAAAGTAATGATTCCGCAAAGTCCTTTATTCCCTTGGCTATTCAGCTCCTAACTGCAGATTACATGCATTCTAAATGATTTCATCTAGAGGACATGAGCTGTGTTTTCATATTATATGCTTTATCTTTTTTCTTGTCTGGTTTGATATTTCTCTATGACTCATATACATGGGATATTTACAATGTTCTGACATGTTTCCCATCCCACGTTTAAAAATCTGTCCTTGACAGACGTATGTTGTGACTGACTGTATGTATGAATGGTAACTGTGATGCTACAAATGTATTGCCCCTCGTGGGATGAATAAAATTGTGTGAACTGGGAAATCCAAAATCAGTTGAAATTGACTGCTATTAACGACTTTATTGCATCTGAAATTGTCACATTTTTCACATTAATGGCCATTATCACATTGTTCCTTGCAATTGTTCCCTCACAAAATTGGTGTTTCACAGTGGGGGAAAAAATGGCTAATGAAAAAAATAATCATCTATTTATGGAACTCAAAATTTAGAATAATGGAAACATGATTTCCAGACAAAGGCTGGGAAAGAAATAGTGATGCAGAGAAACAACAGCTCATATCAATCATGTAAAAAACTACTTTTTATGAAGAGATCATCTCTACTGAGCAAAACTCAAGTCAATTTAGGTCTCCTCCCTCAATTATAGAGCTAGTTTTTCACATGACCCTTTGAGGAAACGAGTTGTCCATCACTGCTCAGTCAGAGATGCAGTTGCATGTCACGGTGTCCTCCAGCAGAGGGCGACAGCAGCACTGACCTGGAACTGAGCGCTGATGCTGGGCGGTTTCTTCTTCTTGTGCAGGTGGAGCAGAGACTTGGTGATCCGGTCGTGAAGCGTCACACTGCTCAGGTAGCGCAGAGACTTGATGTCCAATAAGTGCTGCACACACAAACATGCCACAATATATACACACACATTCCATCCTGTGTACTGTCGTAGTTCACAGACGCCTGAAAAACACAACTTGTAAACTTTGGGTGTGTGTAATGAGCAGCTTACCTTGGGTAACGTTGGTTTAATTTTGCAGTTTTTGTTTCGCCTGCAGGTGAAAAACAGTGTTTTGATTAGAGGAGATTAACTGAAACTGATGAAGATATATGTCTGCAATGCGGATCCTTTTAAAACGGCAGGTTTTTACAATTGCCACCTAATGCAGCACTCCTAATGTGACTGAATTTGGTTGTTTCTGAAGGATACGAACGATCACAGCATGCCAAAGTTGCTTAAAGAGCTTTAATGAACTGGAGTTCAACACATATATTGATGAAATATTAGAAGACCCGGTTGCCACTCACAGTAGGATCCCCTGAGCTCTCTCCAGCAGTTTGCTGTTAGTCGAGTTGAGGAAGATCCCGTCTTCTTCCAGAGCGTGGCTTCCTGTGGAGGAGAAGCGACCGGACCTGGAGCTGCGACCGTTACATCCAACGCTGAAGCCATCCCTGAAGGGGGCACACACAGGGCGGGAAGAGGGGAGGAAAGATGGCTCCAGTTAATGTCATACAGTCAGTCCATACGTTACCAATTCAGGACACACTGGTACCGATACAAAAGACGTTAACAAACAGTCATGCAGGTTGTTTTCAGATGACATTCTCAAAAATAGAAAGTACAGAAGGAGTACAGAGGGTGTGTTTGTACCATCTGTCTATGCTAATGAAAGTACTTACTGAACTTCAAGAAAACTTTTTGCACCTCTTGGTCTGAATCGGACACATTACTTCCAGTAAAATTTAAGGCAGTAATCAGGAGAGAAGGTGTGTACCGTCAAAATGTGGACCCAATTATTTATTACTCATATTTTCACAAGTGAGCACTGATGGGATAAAGGCCATTATATAGTAACACCACATTTGGCAGTGACATGATAGTAACTGATCTCTTTAAAAATAAAAAGTGTTCATAAGATTACCACTTGTTACAATTGTGCCTTCCTCTTCTTGTCGCCTATGCCCTCTACATATACAACCTGTGTGAGTAAATAACCTGTCAACTATATGCATGAATGGCTCCTTTTCACAACATGTGATGAATGGAAAACAAATCTGTGCTTTAAGGTGGAAAAGGGGCAGAAGAGACTCACCAGCTGGTCTTCTCATTAAGGGCGTTGGTGCCTTGAAGGTCTGACAAGGGTGTCCGGGGATTCTTCCTCGTGATATCTGTGTGGAAAGAGGCACAACCACTGTGACACAATGCAGCACTTTAAGGACTCTTAAACTTTTTTGGTTGAGTTTTGTGAAAAGAGAAAAACAGTGGAGAAGAAAAGAAAGATTGAAGCCTTGTTTGCAAAATTTTTTTAAGAGACAATGACAAACTTTTTTGACTATTCATTCACACATAAAAGGTATTTTAAAGGTATTATAAAAACAGCAGTATTTCATGTTTGGCTGAGTTCTGAACAGTGAAAACAAAAGCTTTTTGAATAGTGGAGTACGTGCTCACGCGCACTAACACGGTTGTTTATAGTTTTTCTGTTGATGTGAGTGGACAAACAATAACAATGATGGATTTCAGTGTGATGTTTGTGCCGCTAACTGAATTTAACAGTGGTCCATCAACAAAGTGTACATTTACTACACCATAAATAACATTGTCAGCACACAATAGCTATTAAATATGGTGACTACGTGTTTCTAAATATATCTTAGTTTTGTACTTAGTGTGATGATCACGAGGTTCTGTGTCACCTCTTATCTATTCCAGCATGCCTTCAAAAAGAGTCTTAATGTTATGGCTGATCAAGAACACACTCCGGGGAAAAGGAGTGATAAGGGACAACCAGAAATTCTGGGGGTAGTCATTAAAACGTGCCGGTCCACGAGGACTTGATTCATTTGTCTGATCACTCATGCGAGGAAATCCTGGGTTATGAGCTCTGGTCTCGACGTGATTCAATCTCTTCTCAACATACCTGCTTTCTAAGGTCTGTCATTACAGGCTGTAATAGAACCAGCTTACCCAGGCTGAACATCGCCGCTGATCCCTTCTCACCTGCCTGGAATTGACTCCTTTGATCAGGTCGAGCCCGATGATGAGGTAGCGACTGTCGTGGGGGCTTTAGGCTCAACCATCCAATTATAAAACACATTTTTGATAGAGAGCAGTTTTAAAATGGCTGCTCCCATGAGCAGGAGAGTCCAAAACATAATTAATTTGCCTAAAAATAGAGGTCAAGTAGAGAAAAGGGGTCATAATGAGTTGAATTCTAAACCAGGCTCTAAACCAGCCCAAACAGGCTCCAATCCATCCAAACCAGCAAGAAAATTGTAAAAAATTTCAGAGAAAATATTGATGAATTTTTTTCAACACATCTCTCAAGAGTAGTGGACACAACACTGACCCTAACAGCTAGTTACCTCGCTGCTATCAAACTAGCCCCAAAACAATGCTGTCTGGGCGAGTTGAAGTTATTTTTTAACATTTCACTTCATTTTGTACCAGAAAGTTTCATTAAAATTGGCTTTGATGTTGAGAACGTAGTCATTCTTCAGAGTAATATTTTTGGTTTTGTGGAAATATAGAACATATATTCTTACATATATTCTGCGCCACAACAACAACAAAAAACGTACACCTTTATTCTGTTACTATTTTAGCAGTCCAGCCCACTGAAGATGGTGCAAGTGGCACCTAAACTGTGAATAAATCCCTGATGTAGATTGAGGAGACACACAGAATAAACACAGAATGGTTATGATTTAGATAATAAACTTAAGATATAATTAATCCCCTTTACTTTGTTGCGAATATTTGTAATCAGACTTGAAATGAATTCTGAGAGAATCTGTTTGAATGAAGCATAAAGTCACATTCACAGCTGCCTTCACTCTTTGTTTAAATGCAAACGTTTCCAATATTACACGTAAAATATAACAGTCATGAAAACCATCTTGCTATTTTGAGCTACTCGGGAGTTTGTGAACGCGAACAGCAACTGCACACAAACCTGTTTTGTTTTGCTGTGGGTTTTTCTCCACACAGAAACGCGCTTTACACCTCAGCGTTGTGGAGTTACTCACTGTATTTCTCGTCCTTGCATCGCTGAAGGATCTCAAGGCTCCGCTGGTGAACCGGGTGGTGGAGGAAGCTGAAGTTGTCCACAGTTTTCACAACAGCACAGGGAACTGCTGCATCGTTGTCTACAGAAAACAGCATTTTCCAAAATTCGGTCTTTTTGCTTTGTATCACATGGGAAAACAATAGTAAACACACAGTAGTTCAGTTCTTGGGTTAAAACCTTAATAAGAAGTTCCAACCATCTTGCTGAAACCTATTTTTAATCTCTAGATCTGCAAAGAACGTGGCTAAATTAAGAAAATCAAAACCGTCGTGGACAAAGTCTTAACACACAGTCCAAATAAACATTATCAAGTACATGTTCAATGTACTTTTGTTAGTTCAACGGATGATAATTGGCACATAAAACAAGGCTCAAAAAGGTTCAACCTTTTTAAAAACTCAAATAATCACCACAGCGAAATCTACACGCCTCAGGAGGAGTCACATGCACCTTGACTGATTGCTATTAAAATGGCAATTTTACATTAATCAGCAATAACAATACGAGCACGCCTCATTCCTAATATTTTACAGACCGTGAAATGTTGAGACAAACCCCGGCCATCAATCCGTACCATTGCAATGAGGAGTGGATTTGGGTTGGAATAATGTCACTGCACAGTTCATTCATTATAATTTCAAAAAAATAGCTTCTTGTTTTCCCCTCAGTGTAGAAAGCAAAGTCCACAAAGCAGACAATCTGTACTGTATCTTCATATTGTAATATAATTTTGTGTCTCATATTATATTGTGTTGTACTGTACTGCATCATATAATAAGTTGTTAAAGTATAACCGGAGTTAAAGTCGGTGTACTTTGTCTTGTAGTCTTATCTTAGAGCCCGTCTCAGGAATTCAAAGTACACTGCACTCCCCGATGGTTAAAATGAGGGTTTTATTTCTTGGACTTGTTATAAGATATTAATAAGAGTGTCAGCTGAGATCTACAGGTAATAGAAATGTAATCACTTTAGAGCAGGGTGTCAAACATAAGGCCCGTGAGCCAAAACTGGCCGGCAACAGAAAAAAATCTCAAATAAAATATGGATTTTTTTAAAACAAATTCCCTCAGAGTAGCAGACACAACACAACAGAGAACCAAACTGAGATTTTAGTGAGGCTGCAATGAACAAGAGCAGACAAGCATGATCATCAAAGCTAAAGTTTTTGACAATTCACAGTATTTTGCACCAGAAGTTTTATATATATAAAAGAAAGTTTTTCATTAAGTATACTCTGCGACAGAAAAAAAACTGAACTTTAAAGTTTAAACTTAAAGGTTATTATGGTACTATTTAACCGGCCGGGTCCCACTGAAGATGAACTTGTGCTGTATGTGGTTCCTGAACAAAAATGTGTTTTCCTAGAGCAACGTAACCTGTTTTGTCATAACACATTTTACTGTATGAGATCATAGCATATTGTTTGTTTTGCTTGTAATATACAGTAGTGGTCTGCAGCCGTGCTGTGACATACTGATTCAGTAATTACAGCGGAAAGCAGGTGAGTGTCACTTTGTGGCCTCTAAATATTTTCTCCATGACCGAGTCTGTATTTCATGCGTGTAAAGAAAGAAAAGAGTAGGTCGTGCTTCCAGTGTGAGTATAGCTGGAGGGCCGCCACCATTTGTCTTCAGCTCGGAATACACTCAGAGGTGGACTTTGATTGCCGTAATTTGCCACAAGTCCACAGAGCTCAGGGATCGTGCTCTTCTATCTAATCTCACCGGTTTTCTTGTGGGTGTGTCTGCGGCCGGCCTCCCTGAAAGCCACGTGAGCTCTGAAGTAGGCCCGCAGCACAGCCCAGCGGAAGGTGGCCACGGGGTCGATTCCCATCAGGCCGCAGATGAAGGCTTTCTTGCTGCTCTTCAGCAGGGCCACGATGTCGGGACGCATGTGGTCCGTGTTCTTCTCCCTGAAGTCCTGATGGAGGGAGAGGAGAAAACGTACAGTTGGAGGCTTTTCACTGCGATCTCATGGTAATTGCTCTGGCGAGCTGCGCTTTCAAATTTGTGGCTGTAAACACAAAACATATTAGTTATTCAAACAGAAAACCGTACAGCTCGAGAAGACTAACAAACAATGGCATGTGTTATTGTCCGCGCAGGGATTTTTATTGTTTATAAGCAGTGAAACGCCAGTTGGCAGTCTAGATTTCAGCGATTTATGGCCAAATGTTTCACTGTGTTTACTTCATAGTTACGGGGATTCAGTCTCAGGCCACACAAACTGTAAAGACGTCCTAAATAATGTTTTCTTCCTGTGCATGTTACCCCTCTCTCTAAAAGTGTGCGGAATCATCACTGCCAATACTTTTCACAACACACACACACAAACACACCACATTTGTGTGGTGGACTTTAGTGTAAATTTTTCAAAGGAAAGGAATTTATTTTGCACGCTCTTTTTTCTGATGGGCTTTCACTTATTGCCTACATATAAACAATAACATCTACATTTTCTCCTCTTTAATCTATTCACTAAGATGTTCCTTGCTTCGGTGAAAAGATCTGATGGGAACATTTATCCGCACTGAAGCAGAAAGCGGCAAATTCAATTAATTTCAATAGTGCCAAACATAAAAAACAGTCATTTTAAGGCACTTTCACTGAGAACAAGCATTAATTCTACATGGGAAAGTATAAGAATATGTTGGAAAAGAAAAAATGTTTTAACAGGAAAAAATCTGCAGAACGAGCCTCAGAAGTAAAACCCTTTATCTCGAATGAAGTTTTAAATATGTCTGTCCTATCCTTATCTCTCTTTCTATCCCCTCACTGCAACTGGAACAACAGAACATCTCCACTTCTGAGTCTGGATCTGCTGGTTTCTTTGCCAACAACAGTTAGTGACAGAGGTTATGTTTTTGGCTAGTTGCATTCATTTAGTTATTGTTTTGTATGTATGTATTCTAACAAGTTTTCACAAAAACAATTGACCCGAAATGCATGAGATTTTCAGGGATGATTTGTCATCATCCAAAGACCAATCGATTAGATTTTGGGATCGATCAGCTCCTGGAGAGGTAAAACATTTCCTCCGTTGTAGACACACTGGAAGTCCGATGTGAACCGTCAGTCAATGATGGCTACAGTAAGGAAGCTGCCGTGAGCCACCTCCTAGCACACTGCTAACTCCGCTCCGGAGCTATTAGCTATTATCTCGGTTCGGCAGTATCCAGAAACACCGGTGTGAGCACATTGACTCTGGTAGTGCTTTATCTGTGTGCTCCCACTCCGTGTTTTGTACAGATGTTGCTATCTGACAGGCCAGTTACCATCAGTAGGAGCTAACGGCTAACATGTTAACGATGCTAACTCTGTTCCGAAAAGAAATTTGCCGTTTTGGAAGGTATGCATTCTACAGAGTGTCGGTCTGAGTTAAATATGTTTTTCCTTTCCACTATCTCCTTAAAAACGGCCCTAAAATGACTGTGTTGTATTTGAGCCTATAGAAATATTTTTGCATTGAAAGAAAAATGCTTTTTTTTTTTACCATTTGTGAAAGAGAATTGAACAATGTTGCCTCAGACTTTTTGCCACACACATTATAAAAACATAATTTTAATTTCAGTATTGATACTTTTGTTTTTGTATTTGGTAGTAATGTTTTTTATTTTTATTTTCATGAGACAGGTATTAGACGGTGGCGTAAAAATGGTAAACAGTTGCTTCTTTCTTTGGCCACACAAATGGTGAATTCTTAATAGCTTGTGTTTTTCTTCCACCTCTTGTTTCATGTTGAAATGAGGTGAAGAAAAGCCTCTGTCACGTTTAAACAAGCACAGAAACACACACCCTGTGTCCTCTGCCCCGTTCGTCTGGAAGGAATGAAATATTCCAACTGAAGCTGTGCTATAATAACAGAGCCACCAACTATAAACCCTTCAACATACTCTCCCTCCGTATGATACAAGTCAGCTGTGCACTCACACCCGAGCCAGCGTCGCTGCATCGGCTCCTCGGGATACTTTTCCACCGCCACGATAACCAGCTGTTATGGATTTATATCATACAGTCAAACAACAATACGCTCGGCCCACTCCAGCACATGTGCTTCTTATCAAAGCGCAGCTGGAAAATGGACAGGGAATTAGATCTCTCTGCAGAGAAGAAAAAAAAAGAGGTGGAGGGAACAACAAGTAGGTCTGCAGGAGACTTTCAGAGGCCGCAGAGTGAAGAGAGAAAAGGATTTCTACGTTAGATTTGGGGTTCCACCACAAAGACACTAGGGCTTTCTTTTTACTGACATCTCAGGGAGCTACCACATTCAGATTTAACAAATGTCAGCATGACATCTGACATGTGCATTGATCTGTGTGGGTTTGTGTGTGCGTGCACAAGTGAACAATAATTAATGAAAAAATTAAGTAAATGAAGTTGATAAACCATGACAAACAAACAGCTTGTCAAAATGTCCTCATTTTTCACTTTCATACGTTTGAGCAACTTTCAGAGCTTTCATGGTTAAAAAAAACCAGCTTTACCAGCTTTCACATAATTAGCTCCTTCTTAGAAGAGCATGTGCTCTTTTCCCATGCCTGTGTGTGTTTTGAGAAAGACGCTTCTTATGATCCTTTAATGAAACCTGGCCTTTAACTTACATAGCATCACACGCACACTCAAAGAACAGTTCAAACTGATAAAGGCGTGATGAGATTCCAGTGTCCACCAGCTGGCTGTTTACAGTAACACCACTCTGATGTGTGAAGACAACAAACACACTCAAGTGTGAAATGTTGCCACATACTCACACACATGCTCTCGCCTCACCTTAACTCCGTACTTGACTTTACCGGCGTAGTGTCTGATGATGAAGGCGGGTTCCATGACAGCCGGGAACTCGATGTAGCTGTTTCCTTCATGCTGACGCTTGAACTTATCCAGCAGCGTCTGATTGGAAGCTTGAGGGAAACTAGAAAGATGAGAAATTTAATCAGGGTATATTCATTAAGCACTTAGCTCAATAAAGAAAAGAAGAATTGTGAGACTGACGTTAGTGAGTTAACATGCCCCATTAGTCATCTAGTCCAAGGGTATCAAACATATGGAACGTGGGCCAAAATCAGACTGCAAGAGAGCAGAACACTGCGACCCGAGCTGAGATATCATTGTGCTGCCAGGAAAGATGGCAAACTGGCATTAGTCTCTAAGTCTTGCTGTCAAGTGAGTTTATGAAAACACCCAGAATGCAACATCAATATGGGGAATTTGTTTGGGCATTTTGCGGTTTTGCACAGGGTGGCAAAATCCCAGGAATTTTCAAAGTTGGAAACTTTCCATGGGAATGTAGGGAAATAAAGTTTGGCTTTTAATGGGATACTTAAAAATAGTTGGGGAATATCTATTTTTGCATAATCCTGTCTAAAACAAACCAGATTCCATGCAAGTACAGTTGTATATATATGCCATTCCTCAACCACATGCATGCACATAGTGCACAGCTTATTGCTGGGCTGTTGAGACCACAGTCCCTACATGCACTGTGCATTCCTCCATTACACGCACAAATGATTTCTAGAATAGTGGACCACCACACTTTAGAGCCCAGAGCACAAGACTACTGAAGCCTCACATTTGAGGGTGTGGACTACACAGAGTGAAGTAAGGTGTGTAATATTATGAGTAATAAATTGAACAAATTTGATGTATTACTAATGTTTGACTTACAAATATCAGAAATGTTAAGGGTGTGGAATTTAATCGTTTCTACAATACATTGTGATGTGGATCATGGACGCACAATACATAATCGACAAAACATAATTCGATCATCGATTATAACAAATATTGGCAAAATTCCCCTTGCAACCTTAATTTTGCACCTTTAGGTTATGTTGAGATTGTAGTTGTCTTCAGTAGTAATTGTTTGATTTAATAATAGACATTTAAAGGTTATTATGGCTTTTCTTTACTGGTTCAGTCCACTCTAGATGAAATTGTGCTGAATGTGGACCCTGAACTAAACTGTTTGACACATATGGTCTGTCCTCAGTCCAGCCAGAAGAATGTTTAATCAGACAGTAAATACAACAGTGGCAGAAGATCACAGTATTTCTGACACAAGTTCAAAAGAGCTAGACTGTAAAAAAAATAGTACTAGAGTAGCACCACTGCTACGTAATATACTAAAGTTACTCACAGTCAACATACAGCACCTTAAAGAAAAAAAGTATAAAAGGGTAACGACTGAGGTAACGACTTGGTAAATAAGTCAACACTTTAAAACTATTTCAATGTTGCATGTTTAAAGCCTTACAGTTTACTGTGATTGACAATAAAAGCATCAAGGCCATAAAAAAGCAGCTATAATGTCAATCAGAATTCTAACTGAAATCTGCAGACTTAGATTAAGACAGAATCTGAATGACACAAATCAGCCTAAAGTCATGTTTTACAATTAATATGGAGATTATAAGACACTTTGGACTCCATCTGAATGATGGAGTCTCAAGTTGATGTCTCAGTTGATTTGCTGTTAATTTAGAGCAGAAATATATACAAGAAAAATGCCAATATATAACAACAACAGCAAATACTTTCTCGCTTAAAAAACGCTGCATGTAGATTTCATCTTCGGTTCTCTTTAAAGCAGCGGTGAAAGTGACAGGTGAAACTATCAACACTATTTTTGTGTGACAGCTCACATATCTGGAATGAAGAGAAGTGCACGGTCCTGACACATCCTGTCCTCATGTCACGTTTAAGTAAATACGACTTTTCCGCTGCCACATGCCTAAATGTGCACTAATCCTCGAAGGAGACGGACGTGAACATCCTGCTGCAGGTCGGAGAAAATGCTACTACAAATAAGCAGTAGCAAGAAGGACAACTTCACAGCATGCTCTCCATTCGGGAAACTGCTTGTGTGTGACATCGACAGTGTAACCAAGGTGTGATCAACCCGTCTATGTATGCTTAGCACCACGCTCCCTTAAAATAACACTGAACCTGGTTTTTATGTGTCACTGTCACACTCGCTTTCAGTTTTCACAAGACTTGGGGACATTACCACCATATTTTCTCACTTATATCCTAGTCCAACACTAAAACTCTGTGTTTTCATCTGTACTTCACCAATCTAACCTCTCCTCTCAGCATTCCCAAAAATCATCCGAAAGACTCCTCCCTGCACCTGAAACACACTGCTGGCTAAAGTATATCAACGGGGGGCCGACAGCTTGATGCTGTTACTGTAGAAATGGACCCCCACGCTCACTCCTGATTCTGCAGTAACTTAATCCGTCTCTGCAGTGGCCCGGCAGCCCCGCGAGCTCCGCTAACTGTGAATGATGAGATCTCTGAGCATTTTTCCTTCTTTCTCCGTAATAATTCAACACGATGCTCCTTCCTATGGCAGTGTAACCCCCAGGAGAGATCCTGTCCCCCTCCTTTAATTCTTTTCTTTTACGGCTCCCCCTTTGACCGGAATTTTCCAAAAATGTCCCCCCTACCACCCTCTTCAGGCAAATACACCCATGGCTTTGCGTCCATTCCAGACGTTATTAGATCCAGATGAGCCAGCTTCACTAAGTGGCAAGAGGGATGACAGCTAACATTGATAAATACATTTGTGTGCACACCACCTGATGTAGTTTTTATGCAACGGGGGGTTGGATTTGATTTATGGGGGAGAAGGACGCAGAGGTAGGGGGTTGACCCTGCAGTGCAATAGAAGGAGGAAGAGAAACAGGTAATCCAGTAATCGTGGAGGAATCAGTAAGTCTTTTCGCTCAAGTTAAATCCTGGTACGAGTCCCAGTGCTGGTATCGATCAGACTAATGACCAAAAAGCCTGCGCAGGGAGTCGGACGTCTCCTCGATTTACTGGAAGCATGAGAGACGGGCTCATGTAGGGTAATCAAACCCAACAAAGCATGCCACCACAATTATACATGTTTGGCTACCTACCAGAGAGCAGTGGCACAAGAGGAGCTACACACAAGATATACACACAAGCTTGTATAGATTTATAGGAACAGATCATCTTACATTTAAAGTGCCACAAATTCATACACACCAAAACTGTTTCACTGTTACCGCCAGAAGTCGACAATTGTTTGCATGTTCTGTGTGTGCTTGTGGCAAAGTATCAACAGAGAGCTTTGAGTGGATTAGGCATCGGACATAAATGAGCCACTAGTGGTGTGAATGTGTGCATGTATGGTTGTCTGGCACAAACAATGGAGACCTGTCCCGGGTAAATCCGGCACTTCCATCAAGGTCAGAGTGGATTAAATCCAATTTCTTGCCACCCTAACTTGAGTAAAGTGGGTATAAAAGGTGGATGGCTTGGCTTCCAGCTCTGTATGTATTAGCAGTACACTGGCTAATACTCATAAGTGTAGTACACCGAATGCTACATCAGTCAAAAAGGTCTCCAAAAAGTTGTGTTTTCAATGGCTCCAAGCACCGTTGTTGTGTAAACGGACACACAACATACAAAGAAATTTTTGCTTTTTCACTTAAAATGTGTAGGTATATAAAAAGCTGTATGCTGTAAAGCAGAAAGCAAATGCTTTTCACAAGGCCTAACAGTATAAGTTCTTACTTTTTTAGATTAGCAAGCAATGTCTTTAATTTGTTTTAATGGGCGGGTGACCGGAAAAGCAAATGCATCAGTCCATGTGAAAGAGTTGGTGGGAGACGTACTTGCACTCCTCGTCCAGCAGGTGAAACAGGGCCGTGGGTTTCTTGCTGATGAGGTTGAGGCAGCCACTGTTGTCGATGTATTCGATGTTGTGCCAGGTGATGCCTTCGGCCCTGTACTCCTCCTGTAAAACAAGAGGGGAAACACATGAGGTCTACTCAATTAAAACACTAAACTGTAATGAGGCAAAGTGATGCGTTTTAGTGTTGAAAATTGCCACGTCTCTGAAAGCCAAATAAGATTTACTGGATGTAAGCATAGTATCACCACCTGTCACTGCGAGGCCATTGTTCAGTTACTTGACATAAACAGAGGAACTAAAAAGACACATTTCAGCAACTGCCAGCTTACAAACCTGTCGTAAACTGATGATATGGGGTCCTGACTTTGAGAGTCCGGTGTGGTTCACATGAACCAAAAAATACTTGTGCACACATTCCTCTCTGTATCAGATCTAGAAATATCAAAGTAATACTTCTTACTGTGCTGAAAAACCTGACTCCCCACTATGGTGACACCTGGCTGTTTGTTGACTCTCAGTTGGTGGAGGCTTCATTCCCTCCTCAGGCTAATGACAGCCGAAGTATATGACCCATGTCCCCTCAAACCCCCCCGAGGGAGAAACCACAGAGACTCTCCGCTTCTGCGGGCTAAGATGAAAAGTGGGAGAAAGGGAGGAGGGAGGAGAAAGTCGAGTGTGAGCTACGTTGGTCATGTTCTCGGCTGCCAGGAAAGCTGCCGTTGAGGTACATTTGAGAAAGGCATGTAAACAGTTCCTGCTCCACTAGCTCGCGAGGCAGAGCATGCAAACTCAGCAAAACCTAGCTGCGAGGGCAGCGAGTCTGGCTAAATCAAATCAGAAGAAGATGAGGAGGAGGAGGAGGATCAGGGAGGATTGTAACAGGATAATCAATAGCAATCATAAATATAGGGCTGGTTTCACTGAAATATTTCCAATTTCACAGTCTAATGCTGAAACACTATCGAGAAACCTGAATATCCTCAATACAGTATCATGGCCTCTTCCACATATCAGGCAGTTGGAGGTCTCAATCACAAAACAAGCAGTATGCATAAAAATGTGCGAACGTATGAATGAATAATAATTAAAGAAGCACAACTGAGGGTGTGACTTTATGGATATTAGCTTCTTCTTGTTGTTCTTCTTTTTTCATATGATCGCCCCAGCAGTTCCCACAGTGGACCATCTGCCTCCATACCTTATCCTATCCCCTGCCTCCTTTATCCCTATACCAAGAAAGCTTCTGAGGTTTTCCTCACCTTGTTAGGAAGCACTCCATCCCACCGTCCCCAAGGATGTTGTCACATAAATCCCCGTTCTCTACTCAGAAAACATCCAAACCATCTCAACCTGGTCTGTCTAGCTTCATCCCTGAATTTGCTCAATCTTAGCAGCCTTCAGATCTGTTCATGCAGGGCATGACAGCATCTTCATCTCTGCCACCTCCAGTGCATGTCCTACATTTCACAATACCATTTTGAACCTGAAGTTGGTGTAGTGAGCCACTATGGCATTAGACTAACTAAACTGTGAGTATTGTAATGGTGGATGAAGCTCTTGTCAACCACAAACCTTGAGTAAACTATGAAAACACAGAGCAAGACTGTGTCAGACCGGACACTACAGTGTTTGTCATCACAAACAAATACATGAACTTAGGCCCAGTTTACACTAACGTTTTCAAGTGAAAATGAAAATCTTTCGTAGCATTTTGGGAGTCTGTTTGAAAAAAACAACAGAGCTCAGAATCGCTGACAATGCAATGATTTGATCGTCTGTCCATAAACTCGCCATTGTTAATGTTTATAGCCTGTTGTTCTCTGCGTGCATGTGTGTGTGGTTTTATTATTAAAAACAGTGAATAGCACCCAGGAGTGGCCCAATGTGAGTAATACATTTTTGCCATTTTTCAACATAAATGCAAAACGTTTCTGCAACGAAAGCGCAAAAAAAGGTGTTTTTAAATGAAATATTGTCATCTAAACAGGGTATTAATCTTAAGACTCCTACCTCAAAGGCTTCTGCATTTCAATTCTCATCATATGCATTGGATTCTTGTACTCATGCTAACGAGGCAAAAATATGTAGAATTATCGTCGGTTGGAAAACGTTACCTAATTATCACACAGGGACCACAGAAAGGCATTCGAAGCAGCACGGGAACATACTTTCACACATGCGACACGTCTGCTCTCTCCTCCTCTTTTTAGGCCCTTGAATGACTGATGAGGCATTCAGAACATGTGGCATGTTTGCTTTCATCCACCGGATCACGCCAAACGAAAACAGAGCCGTACAAAGGAATTTTTAAAAAGCTGTGTGCTTTCGTTTAAATCTCATCAAGGCCAGCTCTCAGCGAGGCTGACACAGTTCATCTGGTGGGACTGGGAGAGAGAGAGAGAGAGAGAGAGAGAGAGAGAGAGAGAGAGAGAGAGAAAGCTCGCTAACACACGTGTCAACGTGTCGAGACAATTAGATGCAGACGATCTGATAGGCAGATAAACATACACCCATCAGCAGTTTGATTACACGCGCACATGAACATAAACAGTCGGACGCAGCAGCCGATGGATGATTTCAAAGCTGTGACAATGTTTCATTGTCCATCACAAACTGTATACAAACTGAGATGGAGAAATTGGTCCTGTCCACACAAAATAACGAGTGTAATTTTACACGATCCATAATCATTATTGAGCAGAGCTTCCCAGCGCTCCTTGAGGGGGCGCCAGAGATCACAGGGGGAACAGGGGACATTGTCTGCTCTGACATTGGAAAAATTTGACTTGCAAATAAATGAATCGATAATCAACATTCTACAATCTAGGACAGACCTGGAAAACTGTCCACTGCTCCTGTCTTCAAGTTTCCAGATTTAAGTATCCCAGTGAAGCTTTTAGATCAGTGGTCAACAACCTTGTTCTTGAGGGAACCAAATCTTTACCATTGTAAACTTAAACGACCTAATAGTAACCCTGTACAACTATAAAGAAAAAGTTGAAGGAACTTCTCTGATTTCAAAACAGAGAATCGCACACTAACATGCAGATTTCTCATCCAGAACTAAAGAGAATGCTGACATTACCGAAATGAATTACCGAAATGAAACCTTTACCCAAACAAAACACCTGG
>OMNM01009390.1:4811-22591 GCA_900302745.1 Parablennius parvicornis | reverse complement strand
TTATTCTCTTTTTTTTTTTTTTTTTTTTTTTTTTGTAAAGAACTCACATTTTATAGGATATCGTCATCTGGATATATTAAAAAATAATCTAGATATATTTTTTGGCCCATATTGCACACCCCACTATTAAATTAAAAGTAGTGTTTGATGAATCCATCTTGACTATACAGCTGTTCAGAGAAGTGTTAATTCCACCGAGCGCTTGCTGAGATCTATGCATGTTTAGAAAGATAAGAATTTCATTATGCTCTCAAGGACTATAAATGTCGAATGGGAGTTTGCCTCCAATGGTTCGTCTCTGTCTGCATCTCAATGATCTGCAGCACGACGTAGAGACTCAGCAAAGGTATTCAGTTCTTGTTCCCGATCGGAACAATTGTTCTGAATGGGAAATGATATTCAAAACAGAGCCCTAGACAACATTCAAATGAAGTCTGACCTTCAGTGCTCTGTAGAACGGATCCCGCACGAGCTGCATCAAGGCGACTGTGTTTGCATGTATGTAATGTACGGCGCTAATGAGGTGTGACAAAGTGAAGTCTGAACCCATTAACGGCTATAATCCAGGGCGGTTTGCGGATAAATCTCTTTGTTGTTGTTTCACAGAATCATTTGCGGTTGCTTCTGATCATGTCCAAATTGATCTATCGCATACGAATTGAGACCCATTGATACAGCCATGTTGCATGACACTTTCATCAATTATGTTTGATTAGATGTGTCTATGTAAACATCGATATAAATACCGATCCTGCTTCCAGTGCAAAAATCATTTGGTTACGGTGTTATGATACTCACAGAAATGTCTAATAGTAATAATGATTTAGTTTTCATGCGGTGCCACGCCGGTCATTACTGACCAAGCGGAAGAACCTCTTTTCCCAAAGAAACTCGCCTGACACTTTGTTCTTGTGATTTATTTGCATTTTTTTTTTAATCATCGTAACAAGGAAAAGATGGATGATTATTATGTGTATAACAAACAAATGAGATATGCCTGTACACATGTATAAACCACAGACTGGCTTCTGTCCTCCGATCAGATGTGATGGCCAGTTGTGTCTGTTTCAGTTGTTATATTTGCACAGATTACATGTGCAATCAGCATAAAAGCATAACGACAAGCAGAGAGGGCTAAATTATATCAATATTAATTAAGATCTGTAATTTCAACAATAAAATCTTCATGAGAACAAAACTAGGCATCAATGCAATTACAAAATACTTAACACATTCAGGAAAGCCACTTTTTTACAGTAGCAAATCGTCTCTTTCCTGACAGTAACACACTTATCACTGCACACTTCACTGAAGTTTGAACACAAGATTGAAACCTACCACATTTCTTTGTGTAGAAAATTCATCTTCATTGTGCACCTTCATATGGTTTCCATCAGAAAACCGACATGCAGAATATGGATGCACTGATCCACATTTTTTCACTTCCGATCCCCAAACCTGAATTTGGATACTGATACTTTTCCGATACACGAGCTGTTTGCATTAATACTATCATTATTATTGATTTTATATGAGGCTGTAGTATCTCCTCTCTACAGGCATGTATGACATATTTGAATGTTTATATGTCTGCTCCCAAAGGACAATTTGAGGTTAGTAGAAGGTCAGAAAAGGAAGCGGTACAAACCATTTTGGTTTAGTTTGGGCAATGTTGGGATCTGCGTGATGTCATCCTCTCATAATAAACTTAACCCCCGTGGGATCTAAGATGTTTTGGTCGTTTTTTTTCCACTACGTTTGATTTTTCCGTTACATCTCAAATATAAAATCCATAAACCTTGCCTTGTTTGGCGTCATGTTTAATGAATCATTTGGAAACTTGTCGAGCAAATCTAAACTATATGTTTCTAAAACGTATCTACAGATGAATCAAAAAACAGTTGTATACAGATATTTACAGTGAAATGGAAGCAATGCGTCTGGCGTTTTGGTACAACTATTAACAAAAGGAAGTATGAATCACACAATACAATCTCAGATAAAGACAAATTATTTGTGCCACTCAAACAAGCAATTTCTGTCTAACACAACACAGAGGGGAACATCACAGGCGTCGCATTTCCATGGATTGTCTTTCCTTTTGTTGCGTTCCTGCAGGCTTTGCTTACATTTGAGCCTGCCATTGGCTGTTGCGCTGGAGCCTGGAACAATGGAGACAGGGACGTGGTCAGCTCTCCTGGTCTGGGGGACACCTGCTGCCTCTGTGTCACAAAGCTGACAGACCAGCTCCACCATGAAGTTTTTGTGGGATATTGCCTGCACTCCCTCGACACTGCACAGCTCACGATGGAGGATTTAAGCATTCGTAGTTGCAATGACGAGGAAGTGCATCAAAACAATCTTGTACCAGCGGGCTGAATAGTACTGCAGCAGCTGGTCTGACAAGTCAACCCCACTCATGTGTTTATTGTATTCTGTTATTGCTTTGGGGCAGGGGATGTGTCTCACTGTCCAATGTCCAGCTCTGTCCTTCACTCTCCTCCGTACAGTCTGTTCTGACACTGCAGGATGAATGCTGGAGCACACAGCCACTTCAGAAAAACCAGCCGCCCCTCACGGATCCACCTCACAGATCCTCTCTCACTTTTTTTGTCGTGAGAGCATTTGCCTTGCTTCTGTGGGCAGCCTTTGCGGTTCTCTCTGTACGTCCCACACGCTTCCAAACTTCATTTTGTCCAGTTCAATGAACAGTTTGGGACTTGTATAAAAATTGTCCACATAGATGTGGTACCCAGTGCCAAGAAAGGATGGCTGCACAAGGTTCATGACCACATCATAAGACAGCCCATGTTCACTGGAGGTTGTCCTCTTCCCAGTGTAAATGTCAAACCTGATGGTGTCACCAGTGGATGTCTCAACCAAAACAAAGAGCTTCCGTCCCCATTTAGTTGGCTTGTCTTTCTTATACCGAGTCATCCCAGTTTTTCCCTTTGTTGCCACCATCCTTTCATCCACTGCCAGCTCCGTCTTTGGACGGTAGTGAGCCTGGCAGGCAGTGCTGATGTCACCATAAAGAGGTTTGACTCTAAAATCTTTGTCATGTCCCGGTCTTCCCTTTTTTCTGTCATTTTCCAGAGTCCTCATCAGGATCACTCAAGTGGACATTGCAAAGAATGGACAAGAATGTTTCTCTGGGCATGACTTTAGGGGGAAGAGGCGCTGAATGTGATGCTGTTTCCAGAAGTGTTTTACACTGAGAAGAGACATCAGTGACATGTAGAGCAGGAGTCCGAAGAAGTTTTGCAAATGCCCTGGTTCGATGTCAGTCCATGCATATTTCTTTCCAGACTCTTTGTTTTTTTCGCAGCATTTTTGTTGGTGTTGCTGCAGATGGTTCTTAGTGTATCTGTGGCAAAAAAAAAAAAAAACCCAGCAGGAAAAGGTCCTTTGGAGTATTGGTGGAGTGAATGTCCCACTGTCCTCCTGGTGTTCTCCTGGGTTGAAATTTGCTCACCTCAGGACCAGAGTCGACATCCCTCTCAGTCTTCCAGGCATCAGAGCAGCCTGGCTGCTCCAATGTCTCCGAGATGCTGCCTCCACTCGGAGATCTGGACCGTGTGGCCTTGCTGCGCTGCTCCTTTGGCCCCGAGCCGCAGCCTCCTCTCCCGGACATCCAAGTTACGCTCCTCCGAGGCTCCTCTCCCTTCTCCTCAGTTCCTGCTTCTCCCTCTCTCTCCTCTTCCAAAACAAAGCTGGGATCTTCAACATCACCATCAGACTTACTCTCTGGCTCACTCTCTGGCTGGATGTTCTCTTCTTCCAACTCAAAGAAAAGTTGGAGAGCCTGATCGACATGCATTAGGCGCCTCATTGTTTTGATAGAAAAAAAAAGAGTTCACTAGAAACTAATAAAACAATTCTCCACTCTAATCTCACTCTCTACACACTAACTACACAGTCAAATCACACTAATCTTTCTCTCAAATATCGCTATGCACTGTCGCTGTTTCCATCTCTCTCTCTCGCCACGGCTGCTTGCTTATGTTTTTACCTAGCAACCACACAGAATGCCGGCTGCCGGCATGGACAGATTTGATTGGACATGGGCTTCTTCTCAACCAATAGGTAGAAGTTTTAATGGCACTTCACCAGCATTGTTTTTTTCACTCCAGGAGCTACTTCCACTTCAGTTTAGAAGCGCTCCTGACCGGCCTTAGTGCACGGAGCGTGCACCTGACGCGCACGAAAAAGTGGCGGAAAAACACGCGCGCAGTTTTCGTCATATCCCCTCTTTTATTTGCGCTATCAACATAATTTTAAAAATAGTTTGTAGTTTTATATCCGCACTTTCGACATGGATTGAAACAGCGAGCCAGAGGATGCTGTGCTGCAACTGCCATTTAAACGGTCATGTGATTAGGACCCACCGGTGTGTCCGTCGGCACCACGGGGTTGATAAACATTGCTGTGCGATGTTTTAAGTGTAAACTACGTCCAAACAGCCGACATGTCATGAAAAGTTGGGTAGCTACAGTGCTGCTATGCTCTCTGGCTGGCTACAAACTGTGGAATGGCGTTCCTGACTCATTGCTCCACGTCTCGAGACCCACATCCATTCAGAAACTCCATTCCACATTTTGCAGCCAGCATGCAGAGCAGTCGACAGGGAACCACTTGTTGAGTCATTTCAGCAGACAGTAGCGCATAGATGTGGTTCATGGATCAAAAATCTTCGCAGGTCCGATCGGAAATTTCGATCCTTGATTTGCCATGGTATCGGAACCCGATACAGACACTGGATCGGACGCATCCCTAATGCAGAGCAAATACTCTTAGCTGCTTCTTGTGTGAACCTGATAACTGTAGAATGGCCGCGGATTATACTTAGTGTAGCGGTAGAGCTTTGATTGATGTAAATTAACTTCGGCTTTCACTTGTGATGTATTCCACCAGGTTTGACCATGATACCCTATACACACACAGGTTTCAGTAGGTCCGAGCTTTAAGACCTTCCAGTGCAGGTATAGAAATATCTGTTGTCAATCGGACGAGACTCCAATTTCTTCCTCTTCAGAGGTTTGACTTGTTGAATGTCAACGTGTCACCGAGATGCAGGCTAATGAGTCCTCTGGCCTGCCACTGGATTATGCCGGTCCTGGGTTTTGTTCCTATTCTTGTACTGTACATGCCTACACATACCACCTGTCATGGACATGTGATTAAATTGGTTATGTTACTAGACAGTCGTGTTATTTGGTGTTTATGTTTGATACATTTGTCAGTGAAATGATTCCGGGTTGGATGAACCTCATCAGTAATTTCCCAGAGGGGGGATCTGGATAAAGATGGATTTTTGGCTGGGAGAAGATTCCATTTACCCAACATCTGTCGTATATTTTGGGGTTGTTTATTTATAGCTTTTGGCAGATCTTCTGTTTTTGATTGATGCATCTTAGCTCAGGATGTTCACTGATAAACCAACTCTTAACAATTAGCAGTCTGCTGAACATTCACTGGGCAGATTTGATGAATTCAGCGATCTTTAATGAGTAAGGCATTTAATTGTCCTCTGCTTTTTCGCAACAATACATGGATATTTCCCTGGCTGTTATACTCTAAGCTGCAGCCATCCCCCTTTTTCTCCTCACATTCTTGCTTCCTGTCTCCGTAGCTGTTCCAAAAGGTAGCAAAAGAGAACAAAATGTAAATTTCAGGATGCCGAAATCCTGCAAGGCGTTGTCAGAAAACTGCACACAGCACACTTCTTTTCTGAGGCTGCTCGGCGGTGCTTTACAGCAGAAAGAAGCAAAAGGATGTTAATGAGGAGAGCTTTCTCTGGACACAGCGTTCACTGCTGCTGCGAGTGTGAAATTCTGCTTTTGTGTTAAGTTTTCGTTTATCATTGCTGCAGGGGGAGAATGAATCCACCTGCCAAGTTTGACTTCCACTAACCTGGTGAAACTATGGGTGAGCTTTTGCACACAAAATTGATATTGATTTTTTTTTTTTTTTTCCATCTATATTTTTCTAAACTGGAAAGTAGGTGAAGACTCAATTGCCTTTGAATCTAAAAGAACTGAATTCTGATGAGCAATAGTTTCGGGAATGGCTATGTATATCTGCACTCGTACACCAACGGAGGAGGCTGCCAATGCAAGGCGCTCGATCCATCCATTGGGAGCAGTTTGGCGTTCAGTGTCTCACTCAAAATCTCTTTGACATGTGGATATGTATGGGGGCATTATTGCAGCAAAACTGTTTGTCAATGTGTATGGAGAGTTGTCCGTCTGTATTTCAATGTGTAAACTAACAGCATTCTCAATTAAAAACTCTGAGCCCGATTAAAGAATCTGGTCATCATTTATACAATGCTTACAACATCCACAGAACTCCTGCAAGTCACCAAACTAGAATGCCTTCAGACAACTATGGTGTATTCTTGGTGCCGGAGTATGCCATGAGTACCTGAATGTAAATTTTGTAGAGGTTTTAGAACATCAGAAACTCTCACAAAGACAACGACTATTGAGGAAGGCCACATACGTATTCCATTGTTTGATAATCTCATGATGAATGGAATTTAATTTGCCTTCATGAAGTTAGAATTTATAACAAAGCCTTGGTTCCATATTACACTTGAATAAACAACTAACCTTTGGGTGATAATTTAGAAAATCGCAACCTACATGCTTTTGTTTTTTTTTATAAGTGAAATTCATCAGTAATCCTGTCAACTGATAGACTCACCAGGTTTAAAAGGAGACTACAGATGTTTTAAGTGAGTCACATTTGTCCGATGATCCCCTATGTCCAACTGGAAACGTGATTCAGAGGTGGAGTCTGTGACTTTAAGGTTGACGTTCTCTAATTAAGAAAACTCTGGCTCACCAGATGTTCCCTTCAGGTAGAGCATCATACATTTTTCAGAAGATTTTTTTTTTTTTCAGTGTGATTGTTCTGTTAAGTACTTTGCAAGTTTGTGAGGGTCATCCCTCACCATGCTTTGCAAGCCTCTGAGCAAGCTGAACGCATACGCAGAAGATTCCAAGGAGATTCGGAGCATCTGTCACAGATGTCGGCTTTCTTTTTGCCAGTCTACTTATATTCAAATGGGCTATATGAAGTATTTTAAATTGAATGAGACCCAGAATTGCACATTGAAATGATGAATTGACAGCTTCTAAAGCATTGCCCCAACCAGAGTCTAAAAAGTACTTGACTACTTCCTGGATTATTGCCATCAAATTTTCAGAAGTTCTCCAAAAAAAAAAAAGAAAAAAGAAAGAGGAGAGTATTGCTTTGCAATATGATGAATATCTAATGCAGTTCTTTAGCCAGGCCAAAAATATTGAGGAAGTTGTCAGTACCAGTGAGAAGATGATGAAAAGCAAGTGGTACACATGCAACAAAAAGGTCTGGGACACAAATACTGAATTTTGCCGGATTTTAGTCGGTGCAATCAAAGAGCTAATTTCAGTTGAGAGAGCCTCTCACACTGTGTTAAAAAGAGTCCCAGGAAAAGCTGCTGCTCCTCCACATTGAGAAGTACCGGTGGAGGCGTTTTGGATGTCTGGGCTGCCGCATAATGCATTAACATTAAATAAATATTACTTCACATCGCGACAGTAATAATTACAACCTCTTAAACCCGCAATAACATTTTTGACCAATTCATCTCAGCAGTTTGTCACAGAGAAAGGTGAAAAAGGGGTTCAAAGTGTCCTCGAGCAAGATATTGGCGATCATGTAAAAATCTTTGAGAATGTTGTTCAAAGTGAATCCCAGTTCATATTTGACAGCATTGACAAACCTTCCAATTTACTCCTTTTAAGACTTTAAATTGGCTGTTTGGATTTATTACATTTTCAACCATTGGACTTGGCTCACTTTTCTGTCACACCTGACATATGAAAATCAAGGAACGAATTCTCCCATACTGGGCCATGATTTCGGAATCCTTTTAAGCCTGAGACCTTTTCCAAGACTTTGTCTTTTTGTTCTGTTTTAACGACTTTGAAAGTTTGTTAAAATTTAGCTGCAAACTCCATAAAACTGCTGAGGTTCTTAATGCCTACTAGCCATATTGTTACAGTCACCATGTGCATAGTGGGGGTTTTTATGACAATTTAGACGATTATGAGTGGAAAGTCTTAAAAGCTTTCCAAAGCTGCAGTCTTCTGTCCTTTGGTGCAACACCGCACGTTGAGAAGGCTCGGTTGAATGCTCAGTCCTTGATTCAAAATTAAGAATGAGCGACCAATGAGCAGGCTTTATTGGCGCTTCAGATCTGGAATACCAACATGCTCTGGGCAGTCGGGGATGATGGAAGCGATTGGTTCATTTTAGTGTCGGCGCTTTCAGTTTACTTCCTGCTGGATTGACTTCTTCCCTTGGAGCGGCTGCCAGCTAACGATGACATTGTAAATGTGTTTACATTCTCAAGACGGTATAGCAGACAGTTTGAAAAGCTCTGGGGCAGAGAGAAGGAAAGAAATGTGAGCGCTGAGTGCATAACAGCTGTTGTGTGTAGCAGGACTGGTGACCTAGTATCACAGCTATTCTTATAGTAGTTCACACTATAGAATCAGTTTTTCTATTTTATTCAGTGGAGCCTGGTCAGTAGAGGGCGCCACGGTGCCACCCCTTTTATGGGGTTTAATCTTTTTTTACAGTTTAAAAATAGTTTTTTTTTTACTTAATGTATGTCAGAAATCTACAAAGTACAATCGTTGACATTGAAAGTATATAATTTATGTAAGAATACATTTAAAAACTGTTTTAAAGTACCTGCAATTCTAAGCTTGTAGAGTCAGCAGAGTAATTTAAAAAAATTGTGATGGGCCAGGATTAAGAGAAAGTTGAATCATTCAAAAAGGAAAAAAATATATATACCAAGGAACATACAGAGTATACCAAGTTACATAGAATATGGCGTCATTGAAGCAATGGACAAAGTTAGAGCTGAATTTAGCTTTTGTGGGGAAAAACTAGTGAAGGAAAGTCTGAAACAAGAGGAAACTGCTCCAGTCTACCAAACATCCTGAGACGGAGTGTAAAGCCAAAGAAAAAAATATCATCGAGACAGAAAATAACTCAGAAACGTTATGAGGTTCTTTCAATTTATCTTTGTTATTGTACGAGGTGTGGTTGCAGACTGCTAATGATAGTTAATATTGACAAAAAAAAATTAAATAAAAGGTTCAGAATTACTGGTCTAAGATGTAGTGTGCCTCTGATGTCTAGAAAGTGAGATTAAATATAGACTGGCACAAAGGAGCCACCTTATCTATCACCTATTCAGCAGGATTATTAAAAAGTGACCCAATGCCTCGCTGACCAGCAGCTGACACACTGTCCAACAACTCACTCTGATTCCTCTCTTACTTCAAAGTATTGTGGCTGAGTTTTATTCTCGAGTCCAATCCAAGAGGGAAACCCAAGGAAAAGTGATAAATAATGATGAGTTGGCGGCCAGACGCCCGGGCCAGAGCAGCTGCGTTACTTCAGGACCTCCGCTAGGTGATGGCTCGAACACTGCAGGGTGGATAACCTTTTGAAAAGGCTACGGGGTACATAACCTTTTGAAACATTTAAACATTCATGTGGTGGCCATTAAGTGTTACGCATGTTAAATACTCCTGGGCTGTGAGAGGGTTTCTCTGAGATTTTTCACTGGATGGGCTTTAATAATTAATCCTCAGAATTGCCCAAGAAATCCCTCAGTACATATGCAGATATATTTTTTATTTTTTTTTTTAAACAGAGAAACTACACAGGACAAGCCTAATTGACTTCTTAAATTTTCCAACCCCACGCGGTGAATTAAACTTTGATCCGGAGTGCACAGAATAGTAAACACGACATGTCTTCTGCTGGGAGTTTGTGCACGCCATTGTTATTGTCAGCTTTGAAGGTTTGTTGTTCCCGTCAACCGTCTCTCAAATGTGTCCGGTATACAAATGACTGATGTAACCTCTCTGCTGGGCTGTCATCTTACCTGTCATCACACTGTCTGAGGACTTAGAGGTGTCAAGGGTTACAAGATCTTCAGTTTAAACAAGCTGGCTCGCAGCAAAGGTCACTGACACCTCAGTGATACCAAATCCAATTACAGGACCAGACTAGCAATGGAATATAAAGCAACCTACATTCTGAACCTTTTCCTACAAGCAAACAATATTTCTGTAAGAGAAGAGGGTAACCGCCACGGGAGGTTGTGTGTCCGCAGAATTTCTAAGAGGAAGAGTTTTTCACCTTTAAATTCCTGTCTACATACATACCATGTATTGTCTACATATAGTCTTTTTTTTTTTTGTGATAACACTTTATAGAATCAGAAACTTCTGAAAGGCCCGACCACTGACAACCTAAACATTTCATTAACCTTTTACTTTTTTGATATACCGACACACTCGGCGTGACTGGATTGTTTCCAGCTCTCTAAAATCGTGCTTGAGCTAACAAGGCACGCGGGTCTTATACAAGGGTAAAGAAAGGTGAAGTTGGAAACAGGCCAGTTTGTATTGGACAAACATCAAGCAAAGACCTCTGCCAATGAAGAAGAAACGACAAAGACTTGGTCGGTGATATACTGAAATTGTATCATTAATTCTGCTTGGTTTCAAAAAAATTAACAAGGAAGAGATAACTTACACCCAATACCAAGATACGTTTACATAGTTTCAAGTCATGTTTTGGATTTGAACAGAACTCTTTTGTTGTTGTGGGCTATCTTTCCAAGCAGCTAAACATTTTCCCAAACAAACTTCATGACTCAGGATCGTCAGGTGCATGAAATTTAATTTGAGTACTTGATAATTTGTGAATCTAGAAAAGCAACACAGAACAAGCAGTTTCACTAGCTGAAAACAAACAAGCAGACGTCCAACAGTCCATAAAGAAAACAATTGTACTCACAGAAACTGCCTTTGCATGGGAGGACAACAAAAAGAGCTGGAAACCGATCCAAACACCAGTGACTCCAAGAATTTTCACCAGAGACATTAAACAAAGGTACTTCCTGTTTATATAGTGTCACTACCGGGTTGTCCAATCACTTCCTGTTTGCAAAATCACTTTTGTGAGGCGAGAATGCTTCATAGCCACACAAAAAACATTTCTCTCAAGATATAAACCTTTTTTGAGAGCACAACAGTTGTCACTTAACTACTATGACATTTATGATGCCACACCACTGCAGTCACAGTAACAAAGAGGAATTTCAAAATAGAAATTTAAATTGCAAAGGGTACGCCCAATTAAAAATGAACAGGCGTAAAAAGAGGCTATGGAACGTCTGAGACACTGACAAGTCTTCTTCAGGAGGCTTCACTGGCTCAGATTCCAGGGACTTCAGGGATGATGCTCCATTGGTTCTACTGGTCAAACTCATATTATTTCAGGGCCCACAAACAGCCCAATTTCATCTTGAGTGGGCTGAACTTGTAAAATAGTTCCATAATACACTTAAAACTGAAAAAAAAAAAATTCCCCTACAAAGCTGAACAATTACCGCAGAAAATGACTACTATCTCAACATAAATTTGATTTTAATGATACTTCAGCTGTAAAATACAGTGAAATGTCCCCAAAACTTCTCTTATGGTTGATGCATTATGCATATTTTATAACCGCATTGCTGCAAATCTAATGTTAGTTTGTTGTTTCACGGCAGCATTACCAGTGTGTCAGTTTAGGTTTCGGTGTTGCGTTGTGTCCTCTACTCTTAAAAATAAATAAATACACTTTAAAAAAAAAAATCAATGTTTTTTGGGGGAACTTTTACCATTTGTTTGGCAGATTGGATTGGAGCCTGTTTTGGGCCTGCAGGCCTTATGTTTGGCACCCCCTACTCTAAATAAACCATTCTGTTGTAATAAAGTGACATCTAGTGGTGACACATGGTATACAGCAGTGTATTACGATATTACCAAAACTACAAAAAAAAAAAAAAAAAAAAAGAATTGTGACTTACAGCATGGAAATACGGAATTCAAAATGCACCTTCAAACCAGATTTTGCACTCTGGCCTGACATTCTGCTTGACATGACTTAAAAATACATCCATTTACAAACAGAATATAAGTAAGCGCATTTTTTGTTTGTTTTATTCAATCCATTTTCAATTTATTTTCAAAGGCAAATGGTCTCCGAGCACAATTTCAAGGAATCCCTGAAACACTTCAGTTCACTTCAAACCGTCCTTTTACATTATAGTGATAAAGGTTGTTAAAACTGAATGATTTTTTTTTTTTTTAGGTTTTCGTGCAGGTCTTCTTCCTGCCAATTTAAATCTCAAACAAAAAGAACACAGCAGACACGATGTTGTGTTCTAGATATTGGTTCAGAATTTGCGTCAGTGTAAAGGTTTGTTTTACACAGGTATGTCCAGACCCATCTACATTTTCTATGGATGCACCAAAACTACTTTTTAAACGGCAAGTATGAATATTAATGTTGGCTGCTTGCCAATTCAGTGTACTGGTATGAGTAATGATTAAATGCCATAAAATCTAATTCATTCTCCATTTACTATCGATATGTGAAGGCTATGCGTTGCCACAAACTCCCTCCACACAGCCTCTGTATCAACACGACATGCACCTTCAAAGTCCATCCAACATTTTCCATGTCATTGCTGTCGGTAAGATGGTGGGCTCATACATTTTTCAGCTTCATGTGATGACGCCATGAAAATACAGTATTTATGTCTATAGTCTTTCTAAATTGAAAACAATTGAAAACATGCTAATTATCTGAAACTAAGAAAAAAAAATAGCTATACATACAAAAATTGATGTTGCATTCATGAAGTGTCATAGCTACAATTTAGACATATTTTATAATCTATTTTTGCTGTTTTCCAAATTCCAATTTCTAAGATATTCAATGTTCAACATTTTTTTTAGTCCCCCCTTCTTCTTTTTTGATATATTTAGTTTTTTTTTTCATTATCCATTACCTTCTTTCCATTTTATCTTTATAAAAGGTTGTTTCTTTTCATGAAGAGGACATCTTCAGAAATTCTAGCTTGATGTTGGTAGTGGATTTAGGATCGTCAACTTGCTGCAATATTTCTTTCCTGTCACATATGTCACTACCTTGGCTTATTTTCTCAGCCGGTGTTTTGGTCCATCCACACTCGTTTGTCATCTATAAATGTCATGTCCGATACACCTTCAGCACTACTTGGACACCACACCATTGTTATCCCAGAATATCTAGTCACTGAAGCAGCCCTAATTCATTCCACATCTCATATGACCAAAGCATGTGCTCCTGATACTCATTAGTCCTCTTTCAGTGCTATTTAACAAGCTTATATCTTGCTGTTTTGTGCCGACATTGACATTATGCAGTGTCCCTTTGTGTCGTCTGAGCCTGGGCAGGAACGCCGATTCTCACTGATAACCCCCGTGGCAAGTCCCAAGCACTCGCCTGTCTTTTTGTCAGATTGTACAAGTAGCACACTACCAGAGGAGGAGTGGGATGATGACTTCTGTGGTTCTGATTAGTGGATCTATTTCTTCTTCTATACCTACTGATTACCCCGACAGCTGTGTTTCCACTGATTTTGCAGTGGCTCGGTAGTCTACCCCCCCCGTCTTCGCCCATCCTTTACTTTGTCTCGGCGATATCCTTCTATTCCCCCTTACAACTATGTTCCAGGCGGTCCAGAATGAAGGAGATACTGATGTTCACAGGTCATTTGTTGTTCACAACTCCATTTTCATCAGTTTAGACTGATTATAAATTACAGGTGTCAGAGATTTTCGGAGATTCATCGCAGGTTATCAAACCTAAGTGGAAGCGATTAAAGGTTTTCCCTACGTTTTTCCCCCGCTCAGCTTCTCCACTAGTTTTCTTTTTACATAATCTAATGGCTCATACCAAAAAGCTAATTTTAGAACTCAAATTGTAGTCAACACAGTTTTGAACCGTTACATTGGATTACACAAGGTTGACCGTCTTGTCCATGAACGGTTTTAGAATCTTAGAAACCACGGAGATTACGAAGCTTTGTATTGGTAAGTATTCAAAGACAAAGTAAGATTGGTTCTTTGGAATGAGAAAAGGCTGCCCTAATCTTGTGCTGTCAGCATTTATGCTCCCTCACTGGATTTACTGAAAATGATTTCCCCAAAGCACCAAACATTTTTGGGCTCAGTGAGCATGGAACATCAGAAGTCTCTAAACAAGTCAGGGGTGAAGAGGGTTTGTGGTTAGATTTTGTTATGAACAACTGAACAAAAACGGGTGATCACTGTTGAGAAATGTTTTGATAGCAGAGAATATAAGTACAACACCGAGTAATGATGTGAGAAGAGCGCATGGATTAGTTCTTTTGGAGCTGGATACAAAACAACTTGTTCGGCCCCAAAATGCCCCATTTATTATTTACGCCATAACAAAACAGCTTTCCCCATGTTGTAAATCAACTCAATTAATGTGTCGGCAACTATTTTGAATGCCAAATATTTCCAGTGCCACTTAAAACATACTTTGAGTAATTGTTTATTCGCACCTTCAGCACTACATTCAGCGCTTACAGGCAAGTTAAAAACAGTCACACCTTCAGTTCCTTCGGATTAAATAACAAACACCTTCTCATTGTCAGAGCATTGTTCTACATCACCAGCAGACCGCAAAGTAAGTGAGCATTTAGTGATAATGTGCCGGGGAGAAACAGCACAGCGAGGCAGCCGAGTGAATCAACCTTGTTTCACTCCTTTCCTGACGCCGCTGCGACATGTGTTTGATTGACATTCCTTTTTAACCAGAAAATGCTTTGGTTCTTGTTCTGCACCGCGGCTGTTCCATTCCAATAAGTCCTGCCACCAAACTAATTGGCCTTGGTGTGAAACCTCAAATTGTTCAACAGGCTCTGACAGGCGAGAGAAAACAGTGATTGGTACAGTTGCATGTGCTTTAATGAAAACCTGTGCGGAGTTCAGCGCCGGAGACTGTCATAGTCGGTGGGGGAGAAAGAAACAAAGCTCGGTGCTCTCCTCTCTTTGACAACTAAGAAACGACAAGTCTGAGTTGTGTATTCGCCTCATACAAAGTTTGAGTCATTAATCTGCGGGAGCAAATGATTTCATTTTGTCAATGTCGACCGCGTCACAGACTGAAGTGTAATTCTCTTCAAAGTAGCCAGAGCAATATGCACAAATTTTTCCATAAGGGCCATAATGTGACAGGGATTTTTGTGCACCCAGACAGTCACGTGCGAATGTAAAGTAAACCCAGAGAATTCAATTATTTTTGTCTGACACATTTGAGATCATTCAATTTTGGATCCTCTCAAACACCATAGTTATTCATGAAAATGACACTTTCTTTTCTTAAAATTTAAATATATAACCACCAGTTATTTACAGCTACCAATTAATTCTTCAATATATCTGTTTCAAAGACAAAAACAACCAGCACCCGCTAACGGCCTGGCATGCCAACGACGTCATTTTAAACATTCCTGCAGTTTCAGTGTAAACGGATTATCGTTTTCAAAACTTTGCAAATGCAAACATGAACATGCATTTTCACTTGAAAAGATGTCGCGTCATACTCAAAGAATCCCACATGTTCGCCTGGTTACATCAAATGAAACATAATATAAAACATAGATGTCCAAACACAATATAATGGTTTGCGCAAGACGTTAAATAACTGCCACTGACAATTAGAAGGTAAATTCTAGTTATTACACAAGATTTATGCACGTCTTTCACATTCCTTCAACTCTTAACTGCAAACTCTTCCAGCCTGCTGCCAGTGCCTCACCTCAGCATGGGAGACCGTCATATTGTGGATCATATCTTGTTTTGTTTTTCTCCACTGTGCAATTGATCTCCAACCGTGAAAAAGAAACCTGCCAGCTTTACATAATTGGATTTCAAAAGATTGCTCCTCTCTTTGAGGTTCACATCCATCTCTGTACCTATTAGAGGGAATGAGGTAAATCTTACTGTCATTTCAGTTGTCTTGTGTTGAAGGTATACATCGGAGGTGCGTATCCCATACATCACGCTCTCTTCTGTTCCGGACAGTTTCTAAAGAGAGTTGCTGCATTTTGTATGTTTGCTGCACAGGCAGTGCTGTTTACGTCATACTTAATAGCTACAACATTTATTCATGGTCTTAAAGCATTGTTTAAAGCGACGCCCATGTGTAGTTATTGTTTTGAGGGTAGCAGTAAGGAGAAATGATAAATACGTGGCAACTTCTTCAAGCTTGCTAGTAAATTCACCTGTAACTCCCACTAAGGTCTTGTTGACGGGACATTTCAAGTACAAATGCATGGTTTTCAAATGCATTTTAGTTTTAGAAAACTTTTGCCTTTGCGTGGCAATGTTTTGAAAATGATATAGAAACAGCAAAAAACGCAAAAAATGACATCATTTTCATGTTGGGCTGCTCGCGGGTGCTGTTGTTTGTTTTGGGTAATGAAACCACGCACACGTGCGTGCGGAGAACAATACGCTATGAACATAAACAATAGAGAGTACACGGACATTCGTATGGACAAAACAACAAAGTTGGATTGCTACGGCAAGAGACTATAAAACTACCAAGTCCCAGCAGATTATGGACTTGGAGTCATGACATTCTGGAGGTATCCATTGTTCTTATTGTTCCTCTACTCATGCATGTGCAGAACAACTATTTACTACAGCCGTGGTTCACATACATAGTGTTTCCACTGTCTACAAGGAGACGTGATCTTGTCGACTTTGCTGAAGAATGCATCAGTGGTTCCGAGGCAAAAGGAGGTTATAAAGGAAGCAATGAGCCTCCTTTCCTTTGCGTATTGAGAATTCGAACGTTTCTTATCAAGGCTACCACTTAAACACTTAAGGGGTTATGGAAAAGTCGTTAGGAAAGGAGAAAAGAGACACTATTCAGATGCACACCTAGCATTTTCAAAGTTTCCACTGTGACTGAGTCAGAGCATATTCAAAAAGTTCCACCTAGGGAATGTTGCATTTGCAGTGGCTCCGGGGCGCTCTTGGACACCCAAAATGCAATGAAAGTTTTCGATTTTCACTTGAAAACGTTGTTATGTAAACAGGCCCTAAGTTTATTTTGAAATGTATTGAAACTTAGAAATGTAGTTAGTTTCTTCAGGAGGGAATAAAACTTTGTCCCCACGGTGACATGCTGTTCCCACAAGTTTAGAGGAACAGGCCTTCAAACACGCTCGCAAAACAATGGCTTGGCATCTCTAAGCCTCTTTTCCCTCCTTTGCAATAATTCCTGCTCCGCTCTCCGTCTCGGCAGACTCTTGTGATCACTCCCGGTTTCTCTGTGGTTGATAAGACCTTGCTCAGTTCATTGCAGTTTGTCACAGGCAGCAAACGCCATGTTCGGTGGACAAAGGCTTTGCATACTAATTTCAGCCTCACTGTATTTCCCCAGCAAGCGGCAGCAGCCAGGTGCGGCCGCGTCTCGAAGAGCCTCAGAACAAACTATCCCCCCAGCTACCCCCTTCCACTTACTCCTGCTTCTCATTATCAAATGCTAAACGTTTGTCCTCATGCAGAGACAAAGCGCGACACTTAATTGGCCGACTAAGATCGATCGGGACGGCTTGTATTAAAGCCGAGGGGGATAGGTGGGCTCTGGTTCGGGTGGCGGGGGTGCTTGTGATCTTCTCCCGACAGGATCGCACCAAAGAGCCAGCGGGAGCTGTTTATCCATATGTTAGTGCTGCTCTCTCTCATCAAAGGCAAAATCACAGTTTATCTCGGCATGAGACTTACTGTGTTTGCCCCCCTTTTTTTTTTTTTTTTTTTTTTTTTTTTTTTTTCATTTTTTAC
>OMNM01009382.1:5114-19729 GCA_900302745.1 Parablennius parvicornis | reverse complement strand
TAAAAAAAAAAAAAAAAAAAAAAAAAAAAAAAAAACTTGGCGAATGACAGAAAATATCAAGTTAACATGACCTCCAAATCAGAGGTGGAGTGTTTTCCTGTAGATTTCAGGGCAGTTACTGGCTTATCAGGCCAAGTCAGATCAACATTTAAAGATCAGCACTTGAAGAGGTCTGAAAACTAGCATTTGATATTCTGACAAGCAGTAAATGACAATGAAATCGCTTTTCAAATATATTCAAGTATAAAGTTGTACTCCAAATGGAATCAAGTCTATCACACACGGCATCACTCAAAAATTTAAAAATGACTTCTCGATAACATTAAAGGTTAGTCTGAATGAGTACAACCTTTGTTGATTTAAAAATTGCCATGATAATAGGAAAACAAAAATGTATAGTCAAGGTCTAAACCAGAGGTAGTTTATCTCACTGAGTCTCTGTAGAGTATTCAAACACCAAAGAAAGCATTGGATTTCTGACAACCAACATCCTAGAGCAGATGCAGTTTACCAACAACTCGGAAAAAAAAGGGAGAAACCAAGTGGTTTATCCAACCTGCTGACGACTACCAGCATCAAATGCTCTGGGAATTGAAGGGCTGCAAGTGCAAAGCCAGTGCGAAGTAATGAGAAGAGCGACTTCATTCTGCTGTTGAGAGAGTAAATTAGTGTCTCGCCAAGACGAGCCGCCAAAAAAAAAATGAAGTGTAAACACAGTCATTTAGCTCTCAAGTGGGAAAAGATGATTACTTCACAATTACGAAACCACAGAGGAGAGAGAAGCCCCATTGCCTCGGTGACAGAAAGAGAGATTATAGGGCGACGGCAGCAGTAATGATTGGATGGGAAAAAAGTGAAAAATACCGACGTTTTTACCAGAAGATATACAAAATTGCTGCAACTAGCAGAAATTTGTGGCATTCGGCTAGCGCACTGGTAATGCTTTTCAAGATGAAAGATAAAGAGGGGGATGTCTCATCCGTTGGGTTTACTGGCCGTAAAGCAATTTATGTTTTTTTTTTTTTTTGTCCGATTCCTGCTGAGGTCATTCAAACATGGCAACCAATATTCCTCCATAAATATGAAGTATTTTAACTTTTATATCTTTATAATGCATGGCAATTGCCCACTGTGTTGACCAGGGAGGCTTTTTTTTGTAAAAATGGAATGGAGTAACAGTAAAAGTGCTGCTGATCCATATCAAATCCAATCTATGTTTGATGCATCCCTCCTCTATCTACGAGTTAGTTAAAAGAGGTGAAACCAAACAAACCATCCTGACCAAGATGGGTACTGTCAAACTTAATAACAACCTTCATTTTGATAATCGTACAACTGCTAACTATATTTAGAAAAAACAACAATGTAGTATTTGTATGTTCACTGATTTGTGTAGCATTGTAATCAAAATCGTTTTTGCCACAACAATCTGTGAAGCATCACTTGAACAGTTTCAAGAGTTATTGTGATGAGCTACATCCTGTCTGAGATATGAGTGGGTCCTCTCCATAGCTGCCTTTGACGTTAATGTGTGCAGCCAGGACCTAGTTGTATTGACAAAGATATACACTGTTATTTTGTTTTTTCACAGTTGACAGGTGCTAATTTTCTTTCTCATCTTAAATGCTTTTATGCAGCAAAAAAAAAAAATAAATAAATAAAATAGGCCAAGTTCTGTATATCATGTACGATGAAAATGTCAAACCAGAACAAATTTCACTCTGAAAAGCTGTGCAGACCTTCAGTTATTTTTCAGAGAATGACAGTCATAAAAAGTAGATTTGAAAGGTGTATTCTAAAACTTTCCCGAGGTCAAAAGGAGGACGGAGAGACGACGAGATGGGGCGGCAAGGTTCAGTTACTGGAAGTCACTTAAAGCTCAGCCCTGCTCTATCCCTGTCAACATATTTTATTAAGGCGGACATGGATAGCAAGACAAATATCCTCGGCACATCATCACCAGACTCTCAGTGTTAGACAGACGTTAACCTGATCTCGGAGTGGAACTTGGAGTGCTCTGTGAGGCAGCTGAATTCCTCTGGATTTTTTGCTGAGACGCCGGCCCAGAACAAAGCTTTATCATCTGGTAATGAATTCCATGGCCAGCAGTGCTTGCCGCCCCAGGCAGGTAATTAGTTTGAGCAGCAGGAAAGATCAAAGACAACACTTCCCGTCTCGCCCTCGAGTTGTGACCTCACAAGGGGAAGTCACAGATTTCAGCAGGAGAGAGAACGAAAAGATGTTGTCTAAAGCTCCGCCAATGGGCTCCGAATCACAGTCTTAATCAGTTCACTTTGAACTTTCATACTTGCCCTTTTAGTAAGACATCAGAAAGTGGTTTATAAAGGAAAACGGCTGCACTGGGTTTGAGTAAGCAAAATCACTTTTTATTCTTTCAGCCATTTTGTTGCATTTGATCTTGATAGAATTCCCCTAAGTTCACATGATCGTGGCTTCTAATGGCCACTTCATCTGTTTGGGGCTGCGACAAAGCACGGGTTGACTAAGGCCACCATTTCACACGAGTTTTGAGACTATCGCATACTCAGGGTTATCATCGGCTGCACTAGAGCTTCTCCATCCCCTCACTGTGCCGCGCGCTAAAGCTCTTATCTGACAGAGTGCAGTCCAAAGAGGAAAGCGAGAGATAGCATATCTGTGTGTGTCTCTGTGAGTGTGTTTGTGTCACTTTTATCTGATGAGCCAAGTCACTACTGAGCCAACAATGCAACATAGTGGCTGGTAATTTGTCAACGGTGCCAAGAGTGACTACATTAAAAGAGCACACCACAGCTTCATGTAATGATTGGGGGGGGTGTCTATTGCTGAGAGAATAATATGAGATCATTTTGACCAGTCAGGCCAAATGGAAATTGCAAAGACAGTAAATACATAATTCAACTACACTCCAAAAAAGGACACTTGCCAACTTAAAAACAAAAAAAATAAAAAAAAAACAAAAAAAAGGTTGCGAAGAGTCATCCGACAATGACAGACTTGACGTCTCTGGATTTGCAGGTCTCCTCTCTCCTCTGGCCGGGGGATTAAAAGCCCACAGGATTTGACTGGCACTGGTTTTTAGAGTGGTACTTAATTCTGCATGTAGCTCTCACAACATATTTCATTGTACATGAGGGATAATTGAGAAAGCCCTCGTCAAAACCCAGCAAGCAACTTATCAGTGTTTGAAAGGACTTAAATGTGCCTCACAGGTCACGCAAAACCTTAGCTTGCTGACTGATGACTCAGTTACATCTTTGTCCCTAAATGCTCCAACTAGCTTTGCTAAAACGTGTCAAATATTAATGCCACACAGACTGCGTCATTTCTTGCTTATACATTCCATTGTGTGTCAGTGAAGGTATTCACAGACGGAGCCAAAATTTTCCTGACACCACCAGCCCCCCGTCACATTATTCACATCAGCAGGCGACGGCACTTTTCTGCACAATGGTACATCAGCAACTTCTGCAGACCTCCCTAATCTGCCCCAAGTGTAGAAAATGCCACCATTAAGATGGAAATCGAAACATTATCACCCTGAACAAATGTCACAGCGTTCATCTGCATCTCCGTCAAGGGACATCTACATTTCATTACCATTTTGGCTTCTTCTTTCTCCACACCCCTGACCCCATCCACATCCAAGCTGGCCTGGCATCACCTCTTACTTTCTGCCTTATTATGGAATGAATAGGTCACAGACGATTCCTGGCATGTGGACATCCCTGTCCTCATTTCACTCTCTCGGGATTCCAAGTGGAATACATCACCTGCACATGGCTACAAAGGACGAGACATACATCATCCTGTCAGAAACCGAAAGCTAACATCCAGGGGTATAGCATGGCAAACAAATGGCACGGCCCTGTGTCCTGGACGAGTGGTCTCAAAAGAGAGTGAGAGTGCAGCTAAAACCCATTCAGGCAAATACACCAAATTTGAATTTGAATCAGAGAGTGCCTGTGAAAGGAAAACAGAGAGACTGAACAAAAGGAAACCACTAAAGTACTCAAACACGTCAAACATACAAGACTAAGATGACTGCCAATTTCTCTATAAGGCAAGATGAAATTGAGGTTCTGTTGCCTGTGAAAGGAAAACAGAAAGATCACTGAAGTACTTAAACATACAACAATAAGATGGCCGCCACTAATTGCACAATTTGCCTCATCTTTAATTAGGCATCAGAAGTTCCACTCCATAAGGAAAGATAAAACAGAGGTCGCTTTGCCTGCATGTACTTTATGCACACAGGCAATAATTAATGGGTGATGGTTGTGAACTTTGATAGTTCTTCCCTCTGTTCACCCTCGAACCCATGACTATAAACCCTGATGGTAAATGATGTGGCAATAAACCGAAAGCAAGAATTCTGAACTCATCTGGAAAACAGCTCAGCTTCCAGAGGTTGCTTGTTAAAACACACATGTGCATGTGCATATATGCACCCACAGAAATGGTATATTTTATAGAGTTCTTCCTTCAAAAAGTATTTAATTTTTTTTTTAAAAGGAAGGTGATTAAACTCAACATTGCTTCTCAGCCTCACTCAAACAGATAACATTTCAGGAACAAGTAATACACGCTGTTATGTCAGCTTCACATACCAAAAGCCGGAGTCACTATAGTCAGTTTTTTCACAAGATGATGTAGAAGAACAATGCAGGTTATGCAATAGCTTGGCTGTTCAGTTATCCACTATCTATCATTTGCTTCCATAGCTATGAGCGTGATATGAGCAATATCTGATCCCTAAGGTCAAAAGGAAATTGTATATCATCCATCTCGTGGTGCCCTTCACCCCCCCTTACAGAGGACTACGATCCACTGGGAGTATGACCTAAATAAATTCACCTGCATGCAGTAATCATTAACAAGAGAACAGAACATGTATGTTATTTGGTAATGCATGGATTAACTATTCAAAACCATTTAAAAAAAGAAACATTTTTGTCTGAAGAAGTTATGACTAGGTTGCAATGTGTAACAGAGCAGGGTAAAGGCATTTTATGTCTTTAATGTCTCCATGCTACAGTGAATCATTACCATTTCAAAAAGGCTACAAAATGTGCTTTAGATCATATCGGCAAAGGCCATCAGCCAAAAGAGTTGGAAAATATGAGTACATCATATATCAGCAAAAAAAAAAAAATTAATATTGTTGATCCTCAAATAAAAAGAGAACAGAGATGTGTGGAAAGCTCAGTGCGTCACAGCCACACATTTCCTGTTCTATTGTCCATCATCATTCAGAAAGGTGTTCATCAGCAGATGAAGATATGCAGCCAGATTTTAGTCACGGCAGTCAGAAGAGCTCATCTCAACCTATTGTTTTCTGGGTTTGAGGGTTCCAACGTTTTCCTCTATGATCTCGATCCGGCTAATAACTTCACAGAGCTACAGGTACATGGGGAGAATAACCAGTGAGGAGAACAAATGCTGTTATCGTGCAGGATTTTTACCACTCTGAATTGTGCATAAAGGGAAGCCCGAGTAAAACCGATGACACAATAAACAAGAACCACATAAATTTAGTTGATCTACTATTACTGTATTGGGTGGTGGGCTACATTATGGTATTCTAGTGAAACAGTGCATTAGCAAAGTCTGTACTGTAATTTACTGCAACACAAGCCTTTATAGACAACAGCAGAAGCAAAGAGAAACTAAACTGAAAAGCCATATCTGACTTGAGTTCAATGAACAAGGAAAATGTACTGTTGACTCTCGTGAAGTGTACCCTGTTGATACCGAAGGGTGTGCAACCCGTTTTACAACCTCTGCACTCTTTATCTTACACCATAGGCCAAGGACAAAACGCCAGAGACAACAATTTAAACATGGGCAATTCCAAAGTGATTGTATGGTCATGCATATGCCCTTTCCAGATCCCTGCCGGTAAAGACTGGACATGTGATCTGCGCAGAGTGGTTTTGTGGTTTACCAACCGTCTTCACAGCCCTTGGTATCGTTTAGCTCTTTGTAAAAGAACTGGTTTTTAGTTATGTTTTGGTGGCAGAGCTGACTCACAGAGGATGGCAACAACTGGAACCCTCCAGGAAGAAGGGATCCTTTCAAAGATAAATAAATAATGTTTGCGTTCTTCTGTTAATTCAATTCTTCTATGCTTATACCGGTCACCATTTATCCCTCCAGAGTTATACATCAATATCTAATATTACCTACTTTACTTTATTCAGTCATATTGATAATTTTAACTTCTATGCCATCTATTCTGAGTTCTTTTTATTGTGTTGAGCAATGCAGCAGAGATTTCGCTCTGGGATTAATAAAAGTATTGCTCTTCTATTCTCAGTAAGCCATAACAGTAACAATAGTTTTAAGAGTGAACAGGAGCATAACACTGAACACTGTAGTACTTTTGCACAGACAATGTCTTCATTTCTTGTCCAGACAAAAACGTACTGCCCAGATGGATGGGCCGAACAGTGAAACACGGAATGATGTGGTCTCAAACAGCTCAAGAGGCTACACAGGCCAAACCAAATGTTTTCTGCTGGTAGATGTAGATGACCAAACAGAGTAGTTAATGTACTGTGTACAATATTTCAGGCACTAAAACACCACTTGCGCCAACAACTGAGCAAATTCTATAAAATCATATATTACAATTATAAAGGTCTCTGACAATCTCAGATTTTAGGTTGACTAAACTCTTTGGGATAACCAAGCCTTGCATTCATGGTCATCATGGAGTACACTGTTCACCCATCACTGATAACCTCCTGACCACTGATGGATAGTGAATAACACTAATAATCTCTTTAACATTGTAACTTTTAGTGGGAGGGATAAAAAAAATAAAAAAAATGGCATCAAGGAATACTTTTACCTTCAAGTTGTTTTGGAGCCAAACTGAAAAAGGATATCTGTTTTACAATGTCCAAACAGTGATCACTAAATAACAGGTAGTGGGCAAAAAAAAAAGCTGAACTGGTGACAGTTCAGCTTTGGTGACAGTCCCTCCCCCCCCCCATTGTTTCTCTCACAAAAATGGCCACACAGCAAAAAGGTGGCTACCGCTAACGAGAGCGAGACGTTTGTTCTTGAAAAAGGAATAGTATCGTCAGTTGTCTGGAATTGGTTTTGGTTTGTGGCGACAGACGTGCAACCAGTGAGTGCACGTTGCAATGTTTGTCTGAAGCCCTTAGCCACAAAAGGCAGCAGCACAACAAACTCATTCCAACATTTAAAACAAAGACATCCAGCCTCAATAAGTCTTCAGGTTAGGATGAATTGAGAGAATTCCTTGTTAGTGTTTTTGAAAATGGTGCAGCTATTAATGTGAATGTTAACAATTCAGCCTTCTTTCAAACTAGGTTCATGTACAGCAGGCAAATGCTGCCCGTCACAATGCAAAATGATTGAGGAGACGTTTGAGGAACACACCAATGACTTTGAAGGCATTTTCTTAGACTTCAAAGTCCTCAAACCTTAATCCAATCAAGCATCTGTGACAAGTGCTGGACAAACAAGTCTGACCCATGGAGAACCCACAACAAACTTCCAGGTGCATTAAGGGTTTGCTGCCAACATCTTGGTGCAAAACAACTTATGTTCAGGGGTCTTCAGTGGCTTGTATTAATAGGCAGGGCAGTAAAATCGGGAAACTCTGCACTATTAGTCATAACATGATGACATGTCCTCACGTCACTAAACTATGTTTCTCTCAAATGAAAATTTGTCTGAAAGGATGACTTGACAAAGGACTGACTCTTCATCTGCCTGCGGCATTTCACCGAGGTCAACCTGATCTCACTACTAAACTAAGATTTATGACGCAATATCAGGAGGCCATAAAAGCTTTGAAGGTATGCTAAGAACCTATGTTTACCTCATCCAAACCTTATGCTGCAACATGATTCATATAATTTCTTTAAAAGATGGAGACATACCAAAGAGACTAACAAAAATTAGCACTGTGCCTCTAAACAGAACACACAAGTAGCTTATTGGAAGAAAAAGACAAGCAGTTTATCAAATGTGTTGATAACATGGTGGTAAAAGAAATTTATACTTGTGCAGGAATTGAGATCGAACATCCTCCCCCAACCATTATCATCATCCCCCTTCCCCAATCTCTGTAAAGCCTGCATCAAGTTGGCTAGCAGCCCTCTGGTAGGGGCTTTGGCCAATACTGAGGATTAAAACCCTGCAAGTCTATAAATACACCTAACAGGCCAACGTCAGCATCCAGCCAGCTACTGCGCTCACCTCTCACTGCTGGAGATCTGGCATGTGTTTTTTCTCTCCTCTGTCTGCCACACTCTCTTTTACTTTCTCCTTCGCCGAGTCTCGCTGTGTTCTCTTTGTGATCGTGTCTCCCCCCCCCAACTTCCTCTCAGTTTGCTTCCCACTGCTGCGACTCTCCCCTCACCTCTCACTCCATCCTGCTCGTACTCTTTCACTTGGCAGGGCCTCTTAATTGGAAACAAGCTGTGAGAGGGCTTTCAGTTTGAGGTTAAAATTGCATCTGACCTGCCTCCTGCTGTAGCTTTTCTCCTCTCCTCTGGCTGTTTCACAAGTCTGTACACAGTGACTGGGTGCAGCTATCCGAAGGACAGAGTTGTGAAGGGAAAAAAGAAAACGCAGTCCCACTAATGGCCAACAGATAGCAGGTACATGATAGATTAAAAAAAAAGAAAAGACGTGAATAGGGGCCCACTTCATTTACCAAGACAACAATACAGACATGAGATGTCATTTGACATTATTCACTGACACTCCTGCTTTATTTACATTTCAATTCAATAACTCAGAAAGGACATGCATCCTTAGAGCACCATAAGAAACTGATTAAAGGGCAGAGTCGAGAACTGTGTCCCAACACAGGCTCTGCAGCCATCTACTCATGATATGATCAATTTAATTTTTATTAAACTCACAGGAAAATCTGGTGTCCAAACAAAGGCCTGGCTCTGAAGAGCAGAAACACTTTTTTGTTTTTAAAGAACAAATCAATCAGCAACAGGGTGCAGTTATTCTCATGCACAAAGACACAAGATGTCTATCATTTAGGAGGTAGACCTTCTGAATAAGTACTACATTTTCCTGCATGTTGAGGACAAATATGAAAAAGCATTAGCTGGTGCTTGTGTATTTATTTTTCTGTTTGTTGTGTGATCTGTCAAGGGCATTTCGACATGAGAACTCCAGACGCAATTATCAATCAAGGACAGAAAGAAATCAAAAATCTCGACATTTCTTCCCAGATTTTTCTACCAAGCAAAGCTCTAACACCACAAACAAAACACTTCAGCAACTACAAACTGAAATCATATTTACTTCAGCACATTGTTCAACTAATAATCACAACATCTCAGACTTGCCATAATTAAACAAAAAAGTGTTGGTATAAAAAAAAAAAAAACAAAAAAAAAACACAAAATTGCAAGCCATGAAATGGGGCAAACTGAAATGCCATCTGATTTTCAGATGCACAATATGTGGGTGTACGTTGCTTCAAACACTGCTACCCATTCTTAGCCAACATCTGGAGAATGAAGTCCCAACAATCACACAGAAATGGCCATTACATGGTAATTATGGCGAGGGGCTGCATTCAGTCTGACACAACTTCCGTGTTGTCAGTGGGAAAGGCAAAGCGGGATTTGTCGCACAAAAGGGCCACAAATCCCAGGCACAGAAACCATTACTTCCACCCAGTTAGACCACAGACTACACTGTCTGACCCACAACGCTATCCTGACACGTCAATGCCTCGCAGTTTCAGTCATACACCAGGACTTCACTGAGAAAGTCAAGTGTTGAACACGATGTTTTAACCGCAGTTTCACTCTGCCTGATAGACAGCTGCTTAATCTAGGCAACTGGTTTGAGAGCTCAGTTTATACCCCACCCAATTTACAGCATCTTCTAAGCAGCTTACTCCCAACTAGTGAGTTGTTTACAGCACAGTACAAGTCAGCGACATTCTTCATTTTCAAAGCTGAATTATGACCTAAAAAACAAACATCGATCTCCCTGACGACGGGCTTCTTTCATGACTGTCCCACCCACACAAGTAATTGTGCCAAGTCCAACTTCTTTGGGAAAGGCGTGCACAGCTGGGTGCCGGGCTGCCGATATAGGGCAGGTCTACGTTCAGGTTTCATGACTTCTGAATCACCCCGGCACTGGTGATTGAAATAGAAGAAGAATTTTGCAAAAGGTTAGAATAAATACGAAGCCTACATGTGCCACTATGATGATATTAAAACACATGTTGGGTGATTATCCACAAAAATACTAAACTCAAGTGCTTCAGAAATTGTTTTTTTGTCTGACACATTTAAATTCATCCCGTCACAAACTTTAAACATAACATGCACAATACCAAACCTATCTTTGATATCTTAATTAAAAGAAGCCACAACGCAGTCTCAAACAGTGCTCTGGAAAAGCACTGTGCACTGAAAGATATTTTTATCAGGTCCGGTACAAACAAACTTCTAATAAAAAATGTATGATATCTGGTTGAGAAATGCACTAATGCACTTTTCACTTTGCCTCTTTAAAAAACACAAACCACATAAAAAATGGCGTTTCCTCCGACTCGTCCCGTCACTCCGTGCACATGTCAGTGTTGCTGATGTCCCAGCTGCATTTCGGCCTCATTATTTTGTAAAATGATGTAATAACAATTTAATTACTCTTTTTTTTTTAAGTCTGCATGTACTGGTTAAGACAGGATTTCTCGTCACATATATCACAATCTACTACTTAGGGGACCAGTTGAAACTGTAAATTGTGTAAAAATAAATTATGAATAGCTTTGATAAATGCAAATTTGGTTTAATTAAAAGCAAAGCATGTCATGAAAGAGACATTGTGGGAATTAATGCTGGTTCAAACAAGTCTGTCTCAATTCCTCAATTTGTCATGTCCTAGTCATCACTGTCGTTATATACACAGAAAACTTGTTTTGATTTATATCTGTTAAGACATGTCTGCAAAAATTACCAGTGACGAGTAATTGCAGGCCTCCATTGTATGTTTTGAACACTTAACGGAAAAAGTAGTTATAAACAAAGTAGGGGGGAAAGAGGAAGCAAAGAAAAAAAGACAATAAACGAGGTTTTATATGATCGCACAGTACATGACTGGCTGATGGAAAAGAACTACAAGCAGGTTGCTTGATCTTAAGTAGCAGAGTCAGCATATTAACATTTGTTGACTCTGCTGTGATTTTAGTCACTGTTCCTTAATATTACAGCAAACAGTAAATGCTGTATTTAAATATCGAACACAAATCTTAAACCCTAACCCAGACCAACATGATTAAATTCACTATTTATAATCCACAAAGAGCAGAAAGTGGTCACATATGCTCATTACTATCTAAAGATAATACCTAAGTTTTTGGCTCTAGTTGCTTTAATGACTGGCATACTTCTTGCTGGATGCAGCTAATCCTGCACTGGGACAGGGTGATGCTAGGATCAGTGAATTCATTTTGTTTAACATTACAGGAATTCAACTGTGGACCTCGGATGAAGTCAAACAGTTGATTGATAGCTTACTGACAAATATTAACAGAAAAAACTCCTGAGCAGACTGTAAGCATGCAATGAGGCCAAGCTGGTAAGGGATAGATATACTCAAAGCCCAATCCTCCACCAATGCTACTTAATGACAGGAGGATTAATTTTCCTTTTGGGTTATGGCTTTGGTACCACTCATCTCACCATGTGAAATCGCTTCCTGGCAGCAGGCGGCACGCTGGCAAAGAGTCGTAGAGGGAGCAGATAATTCACGCTTTATGAATGATATGTTGAATTAGGTAAGTTGGTATTAGGTGAAGTGATCACATGGTGTATTTAGTTTCCAGTGAGACATCAAACATGTCAAACCCTGTACGCAAAATGAGGCAAGCAAATATTTCATACATCCTGATATGAAATCACATTTGAAGCCGCTTGTGACTTCCAGGGAAGGATGATCTCTGCAGGCAGCTGTCATGACTGACACTTAGATATTCTGTGAAAAGATCTGCGACTTAAACAACATGGTTGACAGTTGACATGGCGAGGTGGATCAATCGCGACAAGGGGCCCTATACAACAAGGAGGTCACACAGGACACGGGTTGGGGGGCGAGGGCATTCCTGGCTGATGCAGCCGGGTTAGTCTGGGAAATAACTGAGCAAACAGGGACCAGAGTGGCTTCCCCTCACTGGCACCAGAGCTTTGTCCTGACTAATCCACTCCAAAGAGCCACACAGTCACCAGTAACAACACAGCACAGTCTGAGGGGGCACAAAACCAATCCCACTGGACAGTGTTGGGAGACAGACGCCAGTTTGCTCATCAGATTTGACACACAGCAAACAGTACGGTGCTGTAGTATGATTGGTGATGATCAGAGAAACTGTCAGAGGCAAAAATGCCTTTGAAAGCAATGGGGAATATCACTGTTAATTGAGCACAAAGGTAAACGGTAGAAGGTATAAGTGTCTCTACATTAGGACAATATAATAACTTGTCTGAGATCATTTTGAGATGAGTATAACTACAGGCACAATGGATAGAGATGTCAAAAGCAAGTAAAAGGAAAAGGAGATTAATCCAGTTTTGCAGAGACGGTAATATCAACTGAATGACATTACAATAGCTCTCGTGAAAAAAAAAAAAAGAACACTTATCTGAGCCTCATTATGTCACATTTGGTCAGTTATTGAGAAATGTTTAAGACTGAAAAATTACCATTGTCTACTAAAAAGTTGTGGTCGACTAAATTAGATGACCTTGAAATGGTAAGTAATCAAAAAGGAGAAATGTAAGTGCTCAACAGATTTCGATGAGGAAATACTGCAATCACATTTTATAGTCTGCGGAAAGCATAACGACAGTTTGTGAATGACCTTTCTTCATATACTATCACTTCAAAATATACTATCAAGTCAAAACCAAACATCTTATCACTGATAAGAATAGGGCTGCAAAATATATCACGTTTATTGTTACTGCGATATTGGCATAAAGCCACATATAAATTGCAAAAGTGTGGCTGAACTGCAACAAATTATGTTTCCATTTAGTGTGCATTCATGCTCTGCAAAGTCAAAATGGCAGACTTTCAAATGAAGAAAAAGTGCGATTAATGGCAAGCAATTCACAAAGACAGTGAATTAACTCATTTAAAGGGTTTAACTGAATGACAGTCCTAATTAATCATAAATGCTGGGGACAGGAGAGAAGGCAAAAGCACAGAAATTCAAGGAAAACACATTGAAAACAGCCAAAATCAACAAATTGCTCCTGATTTGCTGCTGGGAGGAACTACGGATGCTCATGTGACAGGAAAAACAAAAACAGTAGCCCAGTCACAGATTAGGTTAAATAGGGACCAGAGAGAGAGCACTTACTGAGAAGAACAAATATCAAAGCACAAATATTTGCATTTCTTGGAAATCATATTGTTATCACAATACTCAATGTTTGCGCACGTTCACCTAATATTGCGCAGCCCAAGATAAAACCAGTGAATTGAGGAACCTGAGACTTAATTTCTTATAGGATTTCTTATAAAGAGGTCTTCTGAGTGGAATGACAAAGACAATGCAGCTTCAATATACTCCCTGGAGACTTGATGTAGTAGTTTATCACAAGAAATTTCCTGAAAGGATTCAGCTTTAGTGGGAATATAATTCATTGCTAAAACATTCAACACGTGATCTTTGTTTTTTTATTACTGGACCTGAGTTCAATGTAAATCAGATGAACGTAACAAACTATATAAGTAGAGAGTGTTCCTCCAGCTATCTGCAGTTTGAATGAAATGTCTGAAATAGTTTGGCCAACCTCTGAATGGATAGAAATTACTCACTTGTCATATTCGGTGTTGTCTTTATCGCAGCGTGCGTCCTTGTGCTTCTGCCAATCCTTCCCGTGTTTACAAGTGGTGAGGAGGACCACGTCCTCAGAGTTATGGACATGATATAAAGCATTCCTAGTGTCTGAACCTATTCCTGTTAGGTACCTCTTCCCCTTAAAGACCAGCATGTACTTCCTATAAGGGGGGATTGTGTTGTGCTTCAGGTAGCCCCTTTCCCCTCCTGTCCTTGGGTGGTCTTTAGAGAAAAGAGGGATGGAAACATCAAACTTAGGCCTGAAGTTCTCCGTGCTAATGCTGGCCTTGGCCAACATGGCCAGGCCGATGTCAAAGCCAAGATCTTCTGTATAGTCCGGCCAAGTGCCAGAGTATAAGTTAAAGATGATGTGGTTTCTGCCTCCGTTCCACAGAGGAAGGCTCTGGACTTTAGCTTTCAAGTTGTGCACATATTGGGGTGACAACTGGTCCCGGTCCAGGGTGTCCAGGCTAAGAACAAACAGGCATGCCTGTCCCGGGTCCGGTGTGTAGAATCTGGAGCCTTCGATGGAGGACAAGATGTTCTGATAACTGTCTGACAGCTTCTCCCCTTTCTGCTGGGGGTACACGTAAACTTTAAATCCATTCCTCTCGCACAGGGAGAAGTCGAAGCAGGAGTCCATCCTGCAGCGTCTGCCCGTGTAGATGCCTGAGTTGGTGTCCCTCTTCTGCCTGGGAGATATGTGCTCGGTGAGCTCGTCGCTCCGGCCCTGCTCCCAGGA